>JAVJIF010010066.1:0-139042 GCA_038442645.1 Agave tequilana
ACTATCTATTATATATGAAGCTATGGATAGAGCAAAATTGGCTATAAAGGCCTCAAATAAGAACTGGAAGAAGTACTGGGACATCATTGATAGAAGATGGGAGGGACAATTGCATAGACACTTGCATGCTGCTGGGTAATTCATTTGCCTAGAAATCATATTGTTGACTAGAAATTGAAACTGTCATATCATAACAATCGTTTGCTTACATTATTGCAGCATATTTTTAAATCCAGCACTCCAATATTCAAAAAACTTTTCTACACATCCAGAAGTGAGATATGGATTAAAGGAGGTCATTAAAAGATTGGAGCCAGATTTGAATAAACAAGCAAGAGCTATTAATGAGGTAATAATAATTTATTTATTTCATCGATATAATGTTATGCAAATATTAACACACGTGTGATGTGTATTCTCACAGATAAATTATTTGTGGATGGAGTTGGAGAATTTGGAAGCTCACTAACTAGAAGAGCAGTGCAACAATCTCTTCCAGCTGATGGTGGATTAATTATGGCGAAGAAGCTCCCAATCTGTAGAAAATTGCCATCAAAGTCTTAAGCCAAACAACATGTTCTTATCGGGTTGTAAAAGAAATTGGAGCACGTGGTCGCTAATTCATACAAAACTGTGCAACCGATTGGCAATGAAAAAGTTGCATAAACTAGTATTTGTGCATTACAATATGCGGTTGCGAGTAAGAAACTTGACATGCAAAAGCGACACTGATGATTATTACAACCCAATTGATCTGAACAATATTTTCAATGATGATGATATATTGGATGAGTGGATTCCTGAGGGAGAACAGCCGATGTTACCACCAGATGACTTAGGTTGGTTAGATGAAGGTATTCGTCATACTGACGAAAGTGGCGGTGATGATGGTGATGGCGGTGATGATGACAGCGGTGATGATGGTGAGGGTGATGGTGGTGAGGGTGATGGCGGCAGTGATGGTGGTGATGGTGGTGATGGTGGTAATGTTGAAGATACTCATGGTGTTGTGGAAGCCAACGAGATGATGCTTTAACATGGGATTCACAATATTATGCCACACAAGATACAGATCATGGAGGCCGGCGGGGATTTCACAGCAGCGTAGGCATTTGGATCGGTTGGTCGAATTCAGTTCTAGCGATGATTATTCGAGTGGACATGATAACTACTCACATGGTCATCATAGTCTTGAAGGCCATTTACAGGGGTTGGGTTGACATTCTGGCCAATATTCTGGCACTGATTATCTAGCACTGGTGAATACTCTACTAGCAGCACTGAATATCGAGGTTTTGGGTATTATCACCATGGAGCTGATATTGCACAACCCCTACCGCCATATTACTCTGATAGTGGATCCTCTGGCCAATCATCTCAGCCTACAGGATCTCACCCACAAACATATCATTATCCTTATGGAAAACTATATGCCTGGTTTCTATACTTATCGCGGGCAGATGATAATGATGATTGGAGCCTCCTCGTAATTCAATGTGGAAATGACTATATTAGCAGGTACTTATGAATTATTGTGCAATTTACTATATTATGCATGTATTTTGATATTTTTCTACCGACGACGCTTGTATTTATGCTTTCACGTTATGTTTTGGGTTAGGTGATATGTTTTGAAATATGGATGATGCATGAATTGGATGTTTACATTTTTTTATGATTTATCATGATTTTTTCATAATTTTTTTGCGCTCTATGTAGCGTTTTTTTGCGTATCGCCCGAGTCCGATCCGAGTCGCCGAGACCGATCCGTCTCGGTGCCGGCCGAGTCGGCGGCCGAGACCGAGACTTTGAACCATGCCTGAAAGTGTACTTCGGTGGTTTGCCTTCCGCCCCATCATTATACTCGTCTAAGTAGTTCTTAAGTTTGAAGACATTGACCTCCTTCGGCAGCCTCGCAACGTCCTCATTCACCTGCTTCTCGACCTTCACCTTATCAGCAAACGCCTGCTCCAACTCACGCAGGAGGTCATCCTTCTCACTCTGGAAGACACTCTTCTCGCGATCGAGCTCAGCCTTGATGCATTTGGCCAGTCAGTTTGCAGCCTCCATCCCTTGGGAAGCCGCCTGGAGCTCAAAGTCTCTCTTTTCCAGCTTTGAGCTTTTATTCTCCAACTCCTCCCGAGCTTGGGATAGTTCCTGTCGGAGCACTGACTCTGTCGCCTGGAACTCTTTCCGGAGCGATCCAATTCGCCCTCTCGGCTTCGTTGGGCCACCAGTTCGCGATCCAAGTCAGCTTAGAGCTTGGCGAGCTTCTCATCCGCCTCCCTCTTCTCGGCAGACAAAGCGTCGATCATTCTTAGCAAGTTAGCATTAACGCTCTCCTTCTCCTTCAGGGCGATCTGCTAATACCCAGAAGCTCGACAGTGAATATGGCATTCTGCAAAAGAAAAGATCCTGGGTGAGCTACATGATTACCAGAAGACAACACAGTTTGAACTTACCCAGAAGATCTCATTCTCCAGCGTTCTGCGCTGCTCCCTCGATGGGAGCGCCTTGAACTCCTCCATTCCTTCGAGGAGGTCGCCATGCCTGAGAATCACCTCGCTACCTCCCCTCCTCAGAAGCAAGCTGAGCCCAAAGCTCGCCCTTGCGTTTCCGGAGCCATCAGCAGGGAGAGAGGTCAACTCTGAGGATTCGGCAGCAGCGCCGACTGCGCCGACTCTTGCCACTCTGAGTACAGGCTCCTCAGTCAGAAGCACAAACCCAGAGCTGTCCTCCGAGGGAACCACCTCTCTGAGGACTTCGACCTCAGAGGTATCCTCCAGAGGCATCGCCTCTTCGAGAACTTCGATCTCAAAAGTTGGATCATGGGACTTCGGCTGCCCCATTATGCTGTGAGGGGCTTCCTGCCCGACTCCGCCTCCCTCTTCAAGATTGGAGACTCCGCCCACTGCTGCCATCATCCTCTTTAACTCCTCCGTGTCAGAGTCATACTCGATCTGACGTCTCTTCTGCAAAGCAAGTGTTAGAATCATGAAAACATAATATGAAAGAACCCGGAGCCAAATTAATACTTACCCTCCTGAGAATCTGAGGTTGAGGAGAAGACTCATGCGGTTCTCTGCTCTTCAGTCGCTCCGCTCGAGCCGGGCGCTTCTTAAGTCGCACCTCGAGGTCCATAGTCGCGCCATTCGATCGAGATTCCGCCTCTCTCACCGAGACGTCGCTCGCGGAAGCACTCTCCTTCTCAATGGTAGGAGCTTACACCTCTTCATCTCTGCCCGATGCCAAGGGTTACAGAACGGCCGAGGGCTCGAAGGGCCTCCTCGGTGCAGCAACCAGCTCCAATTCAACAGTCATACCTGAGCCGGTAAAGTTTCTAAACCATATCCTGCATCTCTTTAGGGATCGGCGCTCTCCCCTTAGGAAGCGGACCCATGTTCCACGCGATCGAGACGCGCCCACGATCCTTGCTAAGGCAATCTCACAGGGTCAAGACACGAACGACGGTGTCACGCCATCCGTTGTCGATGTCCACCTGGTTAATAATCAACATGTCTCATCTACTCCACGTAAGGAAAAAGCGAGCATCCTGATGAGACTTCCTCATCACGTAGACGGCGCAGAATTTCTCCACCCCGTATGTAACAGGGACAAAAGCAACGCAGAAAGCTTTAAATCCCAGAACAGTTCATAATGCCCCCAGTGTCAACTATGAGGGTGAGACCTTGAAGCGCGCCAGGACATCCTGAACAAAAGGAGTCATTGGTAGCTTCACCCCCAAAGCCAAGATCTGGGGGTGGAAGTACACATCGCAGGCAGGAGGCGATGCCGTGACATCAGTCTCAGTCGAGTACTATTCCACTTCAATCTTGGAGGATAGACGAATGACGTACGTCGACAAGTATTCATCCACCTCCTTCTGTCCACGCAGGACACGCGGCTTAAGATCAAAATTCATAGCCTCTCTCATTCTGAAAGTAGCCATCCTTCTTTTTTTCCCCACAACGCCTCTGCTTCTCAGCTCACCTCCTACGGCGACGGATTTCCCTTCTCTCACCATTACAAGAATTGATCAATGGATTTGAGTGTAAAGATTCCGAGATCAGAAACAAAGGGGAAACAAAAAGCTAAAAGCTCAAAGAAATCTAAGGTTTGTGAAAAGCCCAAGCATTAAAGTTTTCCCCCAATTTAAAAGCAAATGCTAACGTCTCTGCAATAATGACTTAGGGCTAAAGTGTCTTTCGCACACCAGCTAGCTCTAAATCTCAACCACTACGCAAATCCCAACTCACTCCAATGGCTTCCAAATGACGGCTACTTGCTCAGAGCATACGCAGACTGGACATGTGACGCGACTTTTTGCCAATTACAGGCGTGGTATTGAATACAAGAGACTCTCCAGTTGTTTCCCAAGAAGCACAAGAATTTCCTCCAATTACTCGATGAAAATTATGTCTGAGGATTGAATTAGTCCGCTCCCCTCCTTCACGATCAGAGACTCCGAGGATGCGAAGGGACATCTGTAGTGGTCAGATTTTGACCCTCGTCAAGATCACAACACGTGTCTGAACATCAGGAGGCTTCGCTTCTCCGCCAACGATCCCAGCTCACTTACAAGTCTGACATGGCCTCTCCTCGAGCCCACATCTGATCAGACATCACTCACCTGAATTCATTACTCAATCGAAGCTGCACGACTCTCCGAGACGCCAACAATCAGTACAAGGATCATTTCCTACCAGTATGAAGACCCTACCAGGAGCCACCCAAGAGTCCAACTAGAAAACCCTCTGAAGCTCGCTACTCTTGCACTACTTACAGCTGGATAGGATGATCCCGCGATTCACAGATCCAACTACGCTATCAGATCATCCCCACGTTCTAAACGTTATAACGCCCATATTCAATACGAGTTGTTATGGATAGTGGTGGATATCTTTGCATGGCGATCACAGCAGTCAAGCGACGTGATCTGGGCGGTTACAAAGAGATCATAACGTGTAAATCATGCAGTTATGTGGATCGAAAATATCCGCACCTACGAAGACAGCTCAGGCGGGCATAAATATTTTTCCATCTCCATCGAGAAAGGTGGTTGACTTTTGAGAACAAAAAACCCTAGAACTTGTGGTCGCATCATCACTCTGCTAAATTCATTGTAATTCTTTGATATTACAGTGAATTCTCTCTCTCGTGGTTTTTTTCCTTTCGGATTTTTCACGTAAAACTCTGTTCTTTGCTATTGCTTACACTTGTCCATTCACTTGCAAATCTCATTTACAACTCGTGGTGTGGAGAAATTCTCCGAGAATTTTCCTCCACAACTATATGTGGTTTAAACTGAAACATCAACCAAATTATTATTAGAATGAAATACCACATGAATTATTAAACAAATAAGATGAGGTCATGAGTATGTTTCACTCATATGTGATTCACGCACTCTTATAAATTATATTTCATGGATAAATTTGATTGATCAAAGTGTACCAACCAGTTAGTGTCCAAACTTTTCCTTTCGTGTTCATATTTCTGCAAAATCCAGAATCAGCATTTCTTTTATTCAAAAGAAGTTGTCAAGAAAGAAACTCCATTTAGGTTCTAAACTTAAGTTGTCAAGATTCAAAAAAGACTCGGGACAAAAAAAAAATAGATGTCCACAACCCCCCGCCCCAATAAGAAAAAGAAAAAAGAAAGAAACACACGTACGCAAGCACATTCACACTAACCATATAATGGAGAAATTTGTGTGCCCCCACTCATATCCATATGCGCTTAACAGTTAACAGGAAAGAAGGTTTCTTAAATCCTAAATGAAAGTGCTCTGATGATAAATTAAAATAAAAGATAATTCTAGAGTTCCCACACACCCCACAACCTACCCCTACACGCGTGTGCGCGTGCACACACAACACACACCCATGCACAGGCATGCCGGCCCGCATTTTGAAGCTTTTATAGGAACCAGATAAGATCTTTTGCTACTTCTCTTATATGGTAGTTAACATACAGCTTTTTCAGATGATAAATGCTAGACTGTACTGTCTATAATACAGGAAAAAGAAAATACAAGTAGCACCACTTTTACTGGTAAATGTTTGCATAGTTAAGTGACAGAACCGTCTGACCATTTTATTCACGGGAAAAGAAAACCTTTTGTTCCTTAAATGTGCACATTCATGTCCAAATTCTCCTATCTATTTTCAGGCTAGGACAAGATTGTGATTCGGAAATTATACGGAATTAGTAAATGATGCTTATAATAGTATGGACAAGCACAGAGTAACATTTAAACAAACTACATATTTACTTTCTTGTCGAACTTTGAGATGTCAACAATCATTCATCTGAGACTGCTGAAACATGAACAAAAACTTGACTGCATTTACATAGTTGCATAAAGGGCAACTTCAGGTACTGCAACATTGCAGTTAAAAGTATACTGATTTTTAGCATATTTCAAAATTTACTTCTTCCCTTGTAATTATTGCAAACTCAAAGGGAATGATTCTAACTCCACATGAAACAATGCAAACATAACCCAGCATCGATTTGAATAAACCTGCAATGAATTTTTAAGTCACTCATCTTTGATGGAGGTAATCATGAAAGCCTCATTACTGAGTACCTACTCAATGAAAAGCGTCATTGCATTGTATTAACCAC
The DNA here is from genome assembly GCA_038442645.1 of Agave tequilana. NCBI lineage: Eukaryota > Viridiplantae > Streptophyta > Magnoliopsida > Asparagales > Asparagaceae > Agave > Agave tequilana. Next base: position 6,631 of record JAVJIF010010066.1, read on the forward strand.
TTCATATTTTATCTCAACACAATCACCATTGACATCAAAGTATCAATTCCTCAAGCTTGGTGGGTGATCCATACTCTGCAGAAACCCCAACCCCTGAGTCACCTAAATACAATCAGCTAAAGCCCATGATAAGAGTAAGTCCACATTCTCCTATTTATTTTCAGTTTTGGCTTCATTAGACCTATCCAATGGCAGATGATACAGAGAGCAATTTTGGAACTAAATGTAGTTTAGTGTTCCAAGTTCTCTGTATCTTCTCCCTGCAAAAATAGACTTGACCTGCAGCCAGACCAAATCATTGCTCCAAATTCATCTATCACTGCATTTGAAATCACCTAAAAATCTCTCTCAAGTTGTCTTTTAACTATAAAAAGTAAAAATGACTTCAGTTTTAATAGAGGTTCCTCACTAACTGCCTAACTCACACTAAATAGAATAGTCCAATCATCACACAGAATATTCAAAACAATTCAAATACACAAATTTACAAAAAATCCAAAAACAAAACACTCACCTTACTCGAAGCCACGGACGACGACTCGACATCTCGATCCGAGTCGTCCTCGGAGTAATCATCGTATGCGAACCTCCCATAGCTCGCGCTCTGATGCTTGTAATAGGACAAGCCTTCATCTCTCCAGTTGTAATCCGCCGACCTCGCGGTGTGGATCGTCCCATTGGCGCTCGCGATCACCGACCTCAGCCTCGGGATCGGCGGCACGTAGACCCCGCTCTTCATCACCGAGCGGCGGGCGGCGCTAGGGATTCTAGCGTTTCTAGGGTTTTGAGGGGAGAAGTGGAGGGGGCGGCGGAGGGAGGCGAAGGACATGGTCAGGCGAGCGGCGCGGGCGCGGAGCGAGACCCGCAGGAGAGCGGAGGCGGGCATGGCGGCCTGTCACATTTCATGGAATTCTGGGGGTTTTGAGGGGGTTTTGCGCCCAAAAAAATAATCTATAGAGAGAAAGTGAAGGGTTTATCTCGTTTTTTAATTTTCTGTCTCTCTCTCGCTCTCTCCAGAGAGCGGAGACGCCGAAGTGAGAACGAAGGGTTAGGGCGTCGGTTTCTTTTCGTTTTAGCTGTGGAGATTATCTGGTCGGGTCTAGTTTTGGACCCGAGGCCCGATTAGAAATGGACGGTCGGGGTTGGGCTTCAGGTACAAAGAATCTTTAAGCATGCCAAGAGCACCACCGCCTTTTCTTTCTCTGGAAAAAGGTACGTCGCCTCTTACAAGGGAGCGGTTTATTGTCACCTCGAATATGAGAAAGCCCCCCAAAATTTCAAGTGAAACGATGTTATTTATTTACCTTAGGGTCTGTTTGGTTGTCGTAACTGATCGTAATTCATAGTTGTAATTGGTAAAATCTTTTACATTTGTAAATGAGTTATATGTATGTAAATTTTACGGTGTTTGGTTGGTAATATAAAAATGTAAAGTGGGAAAGTGTATTATACTTTACGGTGTTTGGTTGTCGTAATGTATAAGTCGTAAGTGAAAAAGTTGACCACAAAATTAACTATTTGGTGATTTTAAGAGTTTTAGTACTGCAGATAAATATTAAAAAAGTTAAATATTAAAAAATTTAATATTAATATAAAAAAATATTACAAATTTGTATGACCACAAATTAACTGTAACTGGGCTGTAAGTGAGTGATAACTGGGTTACAAGTGAGTGTTAGTTGAGTTACGTAAGTCTTTTACGAATTACGGTCCAAACGAACGCCGTAGTTGTAACTGGATAGTAAGTCATTTACGAATTACGGAGTTTTACGCGAAACAAACAGCAAGTCTCATCTGATCTCTAATAATTTGATAATTACACTAAAGAATCATCCTAATGATCAAGACCCCCTTCTTTTGATGAGGCACCCCCACCCCAACCTTTTTTTCCTCCTCAAAACTTATTTCATTCTTCCTCAATTTCATGAACCTTAAAATTTTTTAATCATTCAAATCCTAAAAAATCACCTACATTCTCTCATTGACAATTAGGGATAAACAACTAATCACTCTAGATCATCTCAACAGTGAAGGTAAGAAATTTTTCATTTAAATCGAAGTTTTATAGTGTCTTTTTTTTTTTGTTTGTTAGATTCACATCATGTTCAGCACTCGCTGGCTGAACACTACAATTTTGTTCGGCCAAACTCAGACGAACAAAATTAACATGTTCGGTTGAGACTTGCCGAACAATTTAGTTATGTTCGGCTGAATTCTGCCGAACAGAGTAGTCATGTTCGGCTGAATTCAGCCGAACAATGTAAGTCTGTTCGGCTTGATTTGGCCGAACAATGTAAGTTTGTTCGCCTTGAGTTTGCCGAACATAACAAAACAGTTTGGCCAAATTCTTCCAAACATTTACACTTTAGTCCATTATATCTCGACCGAATAGTGTGTTCCATTCGACAATTTTTGGTGGGACAAATGCTTTCTGATAGATTTGACTCTGTGTATTTTCGATGGACTTTTGCAGATGCAGTCTTCTACTCAATGTAGCAATATTGGAAGAGAGTTTATGATTGACTACAGTGCAGACTTCACCACGTATGAGATATTTCAAAGTCGAAAAGCGTTGATAACGTGGGCTCGAGAAGTCGGTAAATACAAGGTTTTGTTGTTGTTATCAAAAAATCTAATATAAATAGACATGGAAGAAGTGGAAATGGAAGGGTACTTCTAAGTTGTGATAGAGAGGGAACATACAGAAATAGAAATGTAAAGAAAAATCAGAGTGGCAATTCATCAAGAAGTACCGGTAGCAAAAAATGTGGTAGCTCATTCCTACTGAAGGGCAAGGATTTGTCTCACAATGAAGAATGGTACTTTTAGTTGCGCGTGATTTTCATAACCATTTGGTGGCAGAAAATTTTGAAGGACATTTTTTGTCGGTGGATTATCAGAAGAAGAGGATAAAATTGGTTGTAAATATGTCGAAGACTCTAGTTCGACCGAGAGATATTTTGTATACAGTGAAACAAAGAAATAATCTCAATGCGAGCACATTGAGAACAGTTTACAATGCAAAAAAAAGCATAGAATTGTAGAATATGCCAGAAGGTCGCAAATGCAGTAACTATTGAAGAATCTTTCTAAACATTCATATATTGAGATCCATAGAAGCTGTCCCACTAAAGATACTGTTAAAAATATCTTTTGGGCTCACCCAGCAAGCATTGATTTATTGCATGTGTTTCTCCATGTCTTAATAATGGATTGCACATACAAGACGAATGGTGTCGGTTATCTTTAATGGAGATCATTGGGGCTACAAGCACTGAAATGACTTTTTCTGTTGCGTTTGCATATTTGGAAGTCGAACGGGAAAATAACTTCAGTTGCTGCTTGGATAGTTTGAGGTCGTTGATGCATGGTGGCACATGTCATATGTTATTATCATTGATAGAGATTTAGCATGCATGAATGCCATAGAGAAAATCTTCCCTACCTCGCGTCATTTCTTATACATATGACATATAAGGAAAAATATTCTTGCTAAACGCAAGAAAATTTTTGACACAAAAGAGAGGTTTGACATATTCATGGCTTCGTGAAATATGTTGGTGATTGTTTAAAATGAGGAGGAATTTGATCGATTATTTGGTCGACTAAATTATAATTTTCGTGAATTCCCACAAATACTTGCATACGTGAAGACTACTTGGATAGACAAGTATAAATGCTCTCCCCACGTGCATAACCAGGAGCCAACGACTTATTAGAAGGATTTTGAATTATTGGATGAGATATTCGTCAATACCAATTCATATATCCATCTATAGTGCCCCATTGATATCTCACCGGCACGCTCCTTTCCTCTCGTAATAGTACGTGAGATTGTATTGGTTATAGGATACACACAACATGAATCTATATGTAGAAGAGATGTTAAGCTCCCCTTGCATATAGGCAATATAAATCAAAACATTTTATGATACCAATTGAAATATGTCAATGTAGAACATTTTGATACCAATTGAAAGGAAACATAAAAACATTTAAGAATTGATACCAATTGAAAGAAATAAAGGTATTGATACCAATTGAAAATCAATATTAATTTTTCAATCATTTTTTTTATCATAAAGTATGGGAGTGGAATACAAACCCAATGGTAAACAAAATACCAATTGAAAGATAAAATACGAGTTTTCTCCCCTTTATGAAATACCAAATAAAACGATTCATAAGCTTGTATTAACATACCAATAAAACTAATCAATTGAAACATGATGGTCATTAAAACTCAAGCTTTAGCATAAAACATGATTTGTGCTTAAAGATATAGGGATATAGTAAGCACAAATAAAACATATATATGTATGAAAAATTAGATACCAATCGAAATTGATACTATTGAAGTCCAAGCATACATACATAAAAATATATGAGTATACAAGAAAATGTCAATATTGATACCAATTGAAAAAATCCAATGATACCAATTGAAACAACAATAATATCAAATATATATCTCATATTTCCTACCACCCAATCATGCTCATGTTTAGAATGATTTTCAATATAAAGCATACATAGGCGTGGTCGCCCATCCATCCGCCCGTCGAAGGTAGGGTTTTCAAAAATAGGTTTGAAAATATAGTTTGTTTGAAAAACTCTACCATAACAAAGAATACCGTAACTAGTTATATGGAAAAACTTGTAAACTAGTACAAAATCCTTCAAGTAAGGAATAAAACAAAAATATTTTTCATGAAACTATGTAAATCACATGATCACTAAAAACACTCAAGGTCCATAAAGCTCATATCATACTCATGAAAACACAATTATGAGAAACATTTAAATGAAGTGAGTGCAAAAGTGTAATGTGAAACATGGCATCATGAAAATATTCAATTAAGCTCACGTGGAATCCCTTAAAAATGAAAACATGAAATATGGATAAAATAGGAATACAAGTTAAATGCATGAATCATCAAAACTAGACTATACTAGCACATCTAATGGGTACAAATAATCGTTCAAGTCCAAACATATAAAAGTTCACTTGTGGCCCACTATATGTACAAGTATAAATCCTAGTTTTAATGAAAACTAACATCTAAACGAGTAATCAAGGTATGAAGCATCAAAACAAAACTTATAAACATTCATATGAACATTATGACAAATATATGTACATTAGATCTATGATTTACATGATAGCTAAAACATAGGGAGAACACAAAATATGAGTCCATATTAAACATGGGTGTCTCAAATACTAATCATGTGTGTGATAGGGCTAATAAACATGGCATATGGCATAATGAGCATTAAAACATGACATGCTACAAATGAAAGTCATAATAAACATGCAAACAAAATGGGAGTAAGAGAATATTACCAAACCAATAGGGTACATCTCCAAATCTCCAAAACATGGTTGTCCTCTTCACCAAACTTCTCTTGAAAGTGATGCATCCAAATAGTTTCCTTTAAGCACGGAACGCATCCACTCTAAGGTACCGCTACTCTCACGTCATGTGAGAGCCCACACCTACATCAAATACAATAGGGGTGGTCTTTGGTACCCACAACTTTTTGGGTTCATGGGGGTTAGTCCCTTTCCTAATCCAAACAAATTTATTTGCTAAATTACAAACATGTATACGATCAAAACAAAATTTAGTAAGGTGGCTCTTACGTCCACAATGTGTACAAGTGTACACATGAGCATACAAGGTGGGATGGTGGTAACCGTGAGAAGTATGTGTATGCCGTGTATGGTGTGCATGCATAGATGGAACTTGTTTCTTTCGAAACAAAGTTTCCAAACGTGTATGACTCTTGGCACATTGGCTCAAAGTGGAGCCCAAACAATCTACATTCTTCTTTAGCATAGATATATCTTTTTCAATTAAAGAAGAAGTGTGGCATGCAATAGATGAGCTAGATGAAGGAGCTACACTAGCATGGCAAACATGTGAATTTAAATCATTTTTCAAAACAATATTTTTCTTTAAAACAATTTCCAATTCCTTTGAAATAGAAGCAATTTTCAATTTTAAAGAATCATTTTCTTTTAAAACAAAATTAACTTTTGAAGACAAGTTTTCATTTTTCTTCAAAAATTCATTACAATCATTTTAGATTTTAAAAAATCATTTTCTTTTAATGCAAGTTCAAGTTGAGATTTCAATGAATCCCTCTCATTAGAAATCTCCTCTTTCTCTTGTAAAACAATTTCAAGTTTAGAAGACAATTTTTATTTTTCTTCTTTTAAAACAAGGCTCTCATTTTTTAATATTTTGTATTTAGAAATCAAATTTTCACAATTTTGAGCAAGTTCATCATTCATAGCTTGAGCTTCTAAACATTCGTTGCAATATGAATTAGAACTAGCAACTAGTTGAGTGTCCGAGTGTACCTCAAGGAAGTCATTCCCTTGGACCATGAAGCAATGTTCTTCGGACTCATCTCTTCTAGATCTTCTCTTCCTTTCGATAATCTTTGGTAGCTCGGGAAAAGTCAAAATGCTCCAAATTGTAAAAGCCGAATCATAGTGAGCAAACACATGTACATAATCTTTATGAAGTGATGCTCTAAGTGCTTTTAGGGCTATAGCATTGGCCTCTATATTCTTGCTATCACTAAGGTAGGATTCCTTGGTAATGGCAAGGTGAACTTTATATCCTAGGGCTTTCAAATGACAACTCATCATAACCTTCCAAATCTCAAGTCTAGAAATATCAAACATAGGAGGGCTATCCATGAGTACAAACTATATGTGTGCAAGTGCAAATGCAAATGATAGATTAGCAAACCAAGATCTCACTCCTAGGTGGTTAAACCAAATATCAGGAGCGGAGGCTCTGATACCGATTGAAATTACCTAGAGCAGGGGTGAATAGGTGATAGTGCTAATCTAAAAACTAAATGCGGAATTACAAAACTAATTGCAACAACACTTAGTGCAACCAACGAGTGTAGCCGAATTCCCCGTGAAGGGCTCTGGACTAACTCCTCTTGATTCCTCTGAATAAGAGTTGAGGCGCTATATGAAGCTCTCGTGGTTAAGCACAAGTGAGGCACACACAAACAATCCAAGCATATAATATATGATGAACAATGTGAATAGATGCAAGGCACAAATAAAAGAGAGAGAGAGTAAGAGTCAATGGATCAAACGCAAACAACAAGATGTGTTTCGAGGTTCGAGCCCCTAGCTCTACGTCCCCGCCTTCACCGAGAAGGATTTCTAATCCACTAACTTGTCCGCCGAGGACTCCCACAGAGGGAACCTCTACCGAGGAGGATTTGTACAACCGGGAGTACCGAACTCCTATCTCAAACAATACAACCTCCACCGAGGCAAACAATCACCACCTCACACAAGAGGGGTAGGCTCTTAGCCAAACAACCATAATCCACCTCTACCGAAGAGGGATACCAAAACCAACCAACTCCACCTCACCAAGAGGGAGTAAACAACAACCTCAACCTCTACCAAAGAGGGAGCACCTATAAAGAAAGGGTTTTTACAACAAGTGGTATATCTCAACCACAAACCAATTTTCCCACAAATAAATAATCCTATAGAATAGGATAGAAGATAGCTCAAGTGTGGAAAAAATAAGTGTTTTGATCAAAGCAAAACTCTTGGAAAAATACCAAATAGATATAGATATTTGAATCAAGAAACTAATTCCCAAAACCTATTTTCTTTGAAATAAAACAAAACACTTTAAAACAAATAAGATGGATCTTTTAGCTCTTTAAACACTTTTGAAAACTTGCTTTGAAAATCAGAGAATATGAAAAATTTTATTGTCAAAAGTCTTGTCAAAATCCCAAAGAAGTGGGGCTTAAATAGCCCTCTCCAATAAACTAGCCGTTGGCTGTTTTTTCAGCCAGCACGGCTGGCAGTCGACCGGCCGGTCGACCACCAACGGTCAATTTTTTTGACCGTTGGAAGAAGCCGGTAGACCGCCCGGTCGACCGCCCAAAAACAGAGAGCAAGGCTCTCTGGTCCGGTCGACCGGCCCAAGTGCCAGCCCAACGTGCACAGAGCTGTGCACGTCGGTCGACCGATCGGTCGACTGACTCTGGGTCCGGTCGACCGGTCGGTCGACCGCCAGAGCCTGTCAGGCACTGTTCTGGGTCAGAAAACAGGGTTAAAAAATATTCTAATAAATCCCATAAAACTTCTAAAAATCCACAAAAATGTTTTATCATTTTACATTGATATATAAACTTGTGTTAAAATTTTCAACACAAATTTCAAATATTTTGGACTATTTTTGTGTCTTACAAATTTTGTCAAAAACCAAAAACTGTATTTTACCAAACTTGGATTTTTCAATAGGAAATCTGATTTTTCCTAAAACACATTCAAAATACAAAAACATGATACTTAAACACTTTTAGGCATGTTGCATATGAACATAAGTCCAATATACATGAAACATATACATATCATAGTTTTTGACTTTAAATTCAAAAATATGTTTTGTTAAAGTACCAAAACACTAAAACACATGAATAGGTATGTCAAACTAAGTTTGTCTAGGAAGTTAAGCATGCATGTATATAAAATACATCTAATATACATAAAACCAAGTAAACTTGTTTTGATATACTATCTATTCATGAAAACTAATATCGGTTAAACCAAAAATCGAAAACCAATATCCAAAACATGAAACGTGTGTGTGTTGTGAACTTGAGCATTGATTGGTAGTGAAAAGTGCATTTTTATCATGACATTTACCATCACATTTTCATATTTATTCATATAATTCTGCACATTTACTAATATTTTATGATTTATTGTGTGCAGGCGTTGAGTTCTTATTTTAATAATAAATAAAGCCTAAAAGAAGCCCAAAAGCCCATATTCAAGCCCAAGTGCAAAAGTGCAAATATTAATTGTCAAAATTGCAAATACACAAGGGCCAAAGTTGCAAATATTAAAGAAGAGGGAAGGATAGACTTCTATTCAACCCTAAAAACTTGCAGATGAGGATAAAAGCCAAAGAAGGAGAATTTAAGATCACAAATTCGTGGATAAAAGATTTGAGATTAGGTAACTTGATTCCCAAGTTATATTCAAATCCAAAGATTAAGAGCCAGGATGCAGCTTCCAGAAGGAAACGACCAGATGGACGGACTAGGAGAAGCCACGCGCCAAAGCGCGTGGCCAGCCGCCACCATAAGGCCGCGGCCGCGTTTCCGCGGCAATCCAGTCATATCCAGGGAACCGCCTTCGTGGACGATTTCGACTGGGACTCTACCTCCTTCTGCTCCTATAAATACCCCCTGCAGTGCAACCGAGAAGAGCGTCCAGAGCCAGAGGGCCAAATCTAGGGTTTTAGGCTTTCTTCTTTCTTGTAGTTTAGGTTTTCTTTTCTTTTTTAATTTTTATGTAAGTGAGGGAGAGGGCTATGTTGAGTGTGACACCGATGTATGCTTCTCTTCTCTTCCATTGTATCAAGTAATAAAGGTAACTTTTCTTTTTATGTCATTGCTTTATTTTCCTTTTTATTTTCTTCTCTTTTTCTATTTTTATCTCTGTTGGTTTATGATGAGCATGCAAGTGATTTCCAAAGCACAAGTATAACGAATCTTGGTGGGTGCCAACGATATTTCATGGTGATGTTCTCCTCCTCAAGGTACGTATCACTTCATACTTACCCAAGCTTGATGATATATTACGAACAGGGGACTGAGATCGATCCTATGGTTTATGCGTTCAACGCCTCCAAAACAAGGTAGAAAGTGTTAGGATTTCACGTTTTTCTTCAACCAAACTAAGGCTAGTGTTTATTTCTTTTCTTTTCTTTTCTTTTCTTTTTGTAGATTAAATCACCGTCTCCCAATTCTTTCTTTCTCATCTCATTATAAATACCACCTCTAATCCTCCATCTTCATAATCTACCGCCTTCTTCATAACTTAACTTTAACTATTCTTTTTGTTAACTTAAAGAAAATAATTTTTAGAGATAACTTACAAACGCTTCTATCGCTAGTCCCTCCCTGAGGATCACGATCCGCATAGCCACTGCTACCGCGGATTCGAATTGAGCACTTGCACATTTTGTTCTAAATCTAAAATACTTTATTTTGTGTGCAGGAAAAATCCCCGGCAGCGGCGCCAAAATTTTGATTGTGAATTTTCCGGCACACAAAATAAAGTATTTTAGATTTAGAACAAAATGTGCAAGTGCTCAATTCGAATCCGCGGTAGCAGTGGCTATGCGGGTCGTGATCCTCAGGGAGGGACTAGCGATAGAAGCGTTTGTAAGTTATCTCTAAAAATTATTTTCTTTAAGTTAACAAAAAGAATAGTTAAAGTTAAGTTAGGAAGAAGGCGGTAGATTATGAAGATGGAGGATTAGAGGTGGTATTTATAATGAGATGAGAAAGAAAGAATTGGGAGACGGTGATTTAATCTACAAAAATAAAAGAAAAGAAAAGAAAAGAAATAAACACTAACTTTAGTTTGGTTGAAGAAAAACGTGAAATCCTAACACTTTCTACCTTGTTTTGGAGGCGTTGAACGCATAAACCATAGGATCGATCTTAGTCCCCTGTTCGCATTATATCATCAAGCTTGGGCAAGTATGAAGTGATACGTACCTTGAGGAGGAGAACATCACCATGAAATATCGTTGGCACCCACCAAGATTCGTTATACTTGTGCTTTGGAAATCACTTGCATGCTCATCATAAACCAACAGAGATAAAAATAGAAAAAGAGAAGAAAACAAAAAGGAAAATGAAGCAATGACATAAAAAGAAAAGTTACCTTTATTACTTGATACAATGGAAGAGAAGAGAAGCATACATCGGTGTCACACTCAACATAGCCCTCTCCCTCACTTACATAAAAATTAAAAAAGAAAAGAAAACCTAAACTACAAGAAAGAAGAAAGCCTAAAACCCTAGATTTGGCCCTCTGGCTCTGGACGCTCTTCTCGGTTGCACTGCAGGGGGTATTTATAGGAGCAGAAGGAGGTAGAGTCCCAGTCGAAGTCGTCCACGAAGGCGGTTCCCTGGATATGACTGGATTGCCGCGGAAACGCGGCTTGGGCCGCGTTTCCGCTGCCTTATGGTGGCGGCTGGCCACGTGCTTTGGCGCGTGGCTTCTCCTAGTCCGTCCATCTGGTCGTTTCCTTCTGGAAGCTGCATCCTGGCTCTTAATCTTTGGATTTGGATATAACTTGGGAATCAAGTTACCTAAATCCCAAATTTTTATCCACGAATTTGTGATCTTAAATTCTCCTGCTTTGGCTTTTATCCTCATCTGCAAGTTTTTAGGGTTGAATAGAAGTCTATCCTTCCCTCTTCTTTAATATTTGCAACTTTGGCCCTTGTGTATTTGCAATTTTGACAATTAATATTTGCACTTTTACACTTGGGCTTGAATATGGGCTTTTGGGCTTCTTTTAGGCTTTATTTATTATTAAAATAAGAACTCAACGCCTGCACACAATAAATCATAAAATATTAGTAAATGTGCAGAATTATCTGAATAAATATGAAAATGTGATGGTAAATGTCATGATAAAAATGCACTTTTCACTACCAATCAAGCATATCACACTATCTAATCTTTACAAATGGATCTAAAACAAACAAAACTAGGATACCTAAGTCTTCTTGACGATCTCCATCTCCAAGTCGACTCGATCCAAAACTCGATCCGCCGAGCTTGACTCCAATGAGTGCTATATATGATCTTGATGTCGGGCTCTGGAATCATCAAGTGAAAACTTCCGGATCACGGAGTTTTGAAGCAATCACCAACTAATATCTTGATTAATGATCTGAAACTAAACATCACAAGATTATTAGCAAACATAACTACATGAGTTAATCATCATCAAAACTAGAGCGGAAGGCCTCTGGGCCAACAGGTTTTGGGTGTACAAAATCAATGATAAGGAAAATCTCAAGCGGGTTGATTGGGGACTGGATGTAGGTCAAGAGGATCGAACCAAGATAAAATCTCTTGTGTTTGCGTTCACATTTTCTGAGATTTATTTTCTTTCCTGCAAGTTGTTTTACTTAACACTTATTATCTTTGTTTGAGTATTGTGTTGACGTAATTTTTAGATCTTACATATATATCTCTTTGTATTCTTTCAATTGCGCTTATCGGTGATGTAATATTCTTATAATATTGTGTCACATCCTGTGAAACTTTGTAATTGTACTCATATGTTGGAATGTATAATGCACCATGTATTTTCGAACTCTGATTCTTGTCTGTACTGATGCTTAGCAAATATATGAGGGTATTTTCGACCTAACATCTCCGTACTCGCGGGATCGGAGTGTTACACCATCATCAGCAGACCCTGTCCACTAACGACATCGAATCGCCCCTAATGCTTTCCAGATCTAAACACAAAAAAAATCATCGCGAGTACGAACAAACGAGATCTGCAAAAATTCGATCCCAAAAAAAAATTCTTGGCGGCTCTCGTCCCCCTTCCAACCCCCACGCCTACATGTCCATGCAGGTGAACTCGCGAATAACTTTTCGTCGGGGTTAAGGTTAAGAGGAGAGCAACTTCGAAGGAGATGAGGAAGGGTAAAAGAGGAAATAAAAAAAGTGGTGGTTGGAAGGAATCCATTTATGCTGACGTGGATGAGACTGTATCGAACAGAATTATGAAGTTGAGTTTTTTTTTAATCGTGAAGCGAAGTAGGTGACTGTACTTTTTTCTTTGTCTAATTTAAAAGACTGGTTAAAACAAAAAGAAAAAGAAAAAAAGAGAAATATCCGAATTCGTGAAAGCGTGGGCCCCGCACTGTCAGTGGAAGTTATAGATTTGTGTATGCGAAAAGACAAAATTCCCGGGGTTTAACTGAAAAAAGATCACCTTTTTCTTCTCTCCCGTAAGCATCAAGCAAAGCGCAATCCCGAGCTCTCTCTCGATCTCGATCTCGATCTCGATCTCAAAATCACCGATCGCAAACCTACGGCGAGATTTTCTCCATCGCTCACAAGATGATACTGCTCCAGTCTCCGTCCCGATTCGTCCTCCAAATCCTGCAGAATCGCGTGCTCAAGTGAGTTCTCGCCCCTCAATTTAGGGTTTCATTTCTTCTGTCCGTAGGATTTTCTTCTTGTTGATGACGAGTTCAATCATTGTGTTTTGATTCATCAGTAGCCCAGAGAAGGGCATCGACCTCGACTGCCAGTCTGTTGAATTTGACGATGTCCGATATCACATTCAGGTGAAAGCTCGAAACTTTGTTATTCTACAATTCAATTCTTCAACAAAGATGCTGAATTGACTAAATTGTGTTGTTTTCGGTGTAGTTCTCTATGAAAACGCCGCAAGTGATGCTGCTATCAATGTCATTGCCGATACCTCCGCCAGAAACTGTGTTCATTGGCGACCTGCCCGTCGGGTCCCTTGAGGCGGTGAAGGCGGTCTACGGGGCATTGGTGCAGATTCTTGATCCGCCTAAAGATGGATATAATCTTACGATGAAGCTCAATTTGTCGAAACTTCCATCAGATGAAGGTTCAACAAGTTTCTTTCTCAAGGTCATCATGAGCTTGCTATATTAGTGGACGTGCATTGTAGATTATTTGGCAAAAATGTGAAATTTCATGTTCTAGTTTAATTGAGACCTTAGCATACTGTAGCAAAGCTCATCATAATCATCATCCTGATCTAAGCCTTTTCCCATTACTTCTAGTCAACTATAGAGAACAATTCTATATTGAGATCTAAAATCAACACTGAGTTGGTGTGAATTGTTGGCCAGAATACCTTAGACAAGAAGGGATTTAAAACAAAAATCAAATGGGCTACAGCGTGAGAAACTACCTCATTGGTAATGCAAGTTTAATTCATTCTACTTTGGTTTGCAACCTTAAACTTCTATAGTGGAAGGAATCTAGAAGAAAGGGGATGACAATAAACTTTACTAAGGGGCGATGAATTTCGAGGCATGACATAAGCAAGTAGCCAAATGGAAATGCATTCCTATAGAATTCAGAATTTAGAACTTTGAAATATTGTAGTTTCCGATGATGTATTGGCATATAAATATTTTTCCATTTTTGATGTTCTAGATTTGGTTTCCAGAAGCTTGAGTGGTAGTTTAGGTGTTTCGCTTGGTTGATGTGCCATCTACTTAGGTAGTCGGTTGAGTCGACTCTGATTCTCGGCTGAGTTAGCTCAAAACGTATATTCACCCGTGACGAACGGGTATAAAAAAAAAGAAAAGGAAAAAAAACTTACCTCTCTCTGACTCAGATCTAGAGATCGCCGCCGCTCCCGATCGTTGCCGCTCAGATCTGGACTCTACAGCCGCCCGATCGCAGTCGGCTGCTCCTCCCCAGCCCCACGTGGTGTTCCTCCCTCTTTCTGTCTCTTTCCCTCACTCTGTTTCTCTCTCCCCCTCCCTCTCTCACCCGCTCTTTCTATCTCTCCCCCTCTCGATCTCCCGTCTCTCTCTCCCTCCCCCTCCCTCTGTTTCTCTCCCCCATCCCTCTCTCACCCGTTCTCTTTCTCTCCCTTTCCATCTCCTGTCTCTCTCTTTCCCCTCCCCCTCCCTCTCTCTCTCTCTCCATGTTTCCGATCTCTCCCCCCTCCGAGGTATAAGAGAAGCAGATGATGATGCTGGTGGTGAAGATGTGAGAATTTTATCCAGTTCTAGTAGTGATGATGGTGAAGATGGTGATGATAATGATGACAGTGATGGCGGTGATGGCGGCAGTAGTGATGATGACAATAATGAGGGCAACAATAGTACTGATGGAGGAACTTATAGTCTTGAAGGTCATATGCAAATGTTGAGTTTGAAATCAGGCCAACATTATGGTGTGACAATATGTCCATGACTACAGACCACAACTTGAGAGATCTACAAGTACTAATATCGGTTTATCTACTTACCGCAGAGATTATAATGATGATTTTATGCCTCATCGCAATTCAATGTGAAAATAAATACATTAGCATGTATTTATGAATATAATTTGTGTAATTTACTATATTGTGCATGTAGTTTATTATGTTTCTACTGACGACGCGTGTATTTATCCTTTCGCTTTATGTTTAGTATGCTAGGTGATATGTTTTGGACATGTGATACATGAATGTGGATGTCTACATTTTTTTAAGATTTGTCGTGATTTTTTCAGAATTTTTTGAGGTTTCTACGTAGCGTTTTGCGCGTATCGCCCGAGACCGATCCGAGTCGCCGAGATCGATCCGTCTCAGTGCCCGCCAAGTCGGCAGCCGAGACCGCGACTGTGAACCATGCTTCATCATTATCGTCATCACCTCTATAACCGCTGTCATCACCATCACCACCATCACCGCCATCATCATCGTCGCCATCACCGCCACTTTCGTCACTACGACGAATACCTTCATCCAACCAACCTAAGTCATCTGGTGGTAACATCGGTTGTTCTCTCTCACGTATCCACTTATCCAAAATATCATCATCATTGAAAATATTGTTCAGATTAATTGGGTTGTAATAATCATCAGTGTCGCTTTTGCATGTCAAGTTTCTTACTCGCAACCGCATATTGTAATGCACAAATACTAGTTTATGTAACTTGTTCATTGCCAACCAGTTGCGTAATTTTGTATGAATCAGCGACCACGTGCTCCAATTTCTTTCACAACCCGATGAAGAACATGTTTGGTTTAAAACTTTGATGACAATTTTCTGCAGATTGGGAGCTTCTTCACCATAATTAATCCACCAATCAACTGGAAGAGATTGTTGCACTGCTCTTGCTTGTTTATTCTCCAACTCCAACTCCATCCACAAATAATTTTATCTGTGAGAATACACATCACAAGTGTTAATATTTGCATAACATTATATCGATGAAATAAATAAATTATTATTACCTTATTAATAGCTCTTGCTTGTTTATTCAAATCCGGTTTCAATCTTTTAATGACCTCTTTTAATCCATTTCTCACTTCTGGATGTGTAGAAAAGTTTTTTGAATATTTGAGTGCTGGATTTAAAAAATATGCTGCAATAATGTAAGCACATGATTGTTATGATATGACAGTTTCAATTTCTAGTCCACAAATATGATTTCTAGGCAAATGAATTACCAGAGCATGCAAGTGTCTATGCAATTGTCCCTCCCATCTTCTATCAATGATATCCCAGTACTTCTTTCAGTTCTTATTTGATGCCTTTATAGCCAATTTTGCTCTATCCATAGCTTCATATATAATAGATAATGTAGGTTTCTTGTCCTGAGGATCCATAATGTTTTGGACCTCTCTTGCCTTCTTTTAAAACCAGTCAGTCAGAATGAGATTAGAAACCTTATCTCGTACACTTCTTATACTCCTTTCCTTGTTGAATTCACGCCATTCGGTAGTCGTACACATTCTTTTCAAATCTTGCTCATAGCGAATAAGGCTTTCAATAGAAATAAACTCGGTGGCAAACCGTGTTATACCTGGTCTCAACAAATCTCTTATCTCTGGTAAATAGCTTCATTAAATTCATCACTTTGTGGCTATTGTAAATGAGTGATGTGATCATCTTAGCATCATCTAATGTCTTCTTGACTGATTTCATAGAGCCAATATCTTCAAGCATCAAATCAATGCAATGTGCTGCACAGGGAGACCAAAATAAATGTTTTCTCTTCTCCATCAACATGTGACCAGCTGCTTTGGAACTTGCCTTATATCTGTTACAACCTGCACGATATTTTCTTCACCAGCTTCATCAACAACTTTATCCATTAGCTAGAATATATAATCAACAGTCTTCGAGATATTAGTAGTGTATGGTAGATCATGCTTCGATCACAATAAATCATGAAATTAACAATAGGCTTTCTATTCCGAGAACTCCAACCATCACACATGATCGTGCAACCATCCTGCGGCCACTTTGTTTTTTATTGAAGAAATATATACTTCAATTTCTTTCATTTCCTCCTCTAAATATAGATTGCCAATCTGGTACCCTGTAGGGTCTTTTACACATGGGCCTGCCTCCGCAATAGTATTAATCATGACTTGGTAGTAAGGACCACTATCAGCTGCATTGAATGATATTGCATTGTAGTGAAAGAATTTCGCCATGGATTTTTCAATCTTTTTAATATTCTCAGTTGAGAACATGCTTTTGATTGATTTTTGTTTTGTTGGGAACATGTAAGGATCAATACCACGAGCTGGAATTTCAGCTTCTCTCATAGTCAGACTCCAACGCAATCCACAGTCCTTATCCTGAAGGCTGCGAACTACTGCCACCAATATCAACTCCTTCTGCCGATATCCAAGCCATTTCACGACTTTCTTTCATATCTTGTTTTAGTTATCTTCTTTCAACTCCTTCTAAACCATCAACTTCTTCAATTTCATTATCAGAATCTTCATCGGTCACATCATAAAAATCTTCCTCACTTAAAGATCTCATAAGTCGCTCTTTCTTGGATTTTATGGCCGCTCTTTCTTTGCTACCTTCAGAAAGATGTCGTCTTATTATTTGAGATACCTCTTTTGATACTCGCAAGCATCCTTCCACCTGACCGGGTACATGTGCTATATGTTGCTTCAATCTAGTGATACCACCATGGACTTGTTTCCCACAATAATTACACTTCACAAGTTTTCTATTTCCACCAACAGGGGTACCATGTTCCCATCCAGTATCGCGTTGCTTTGGAACCATACTGAAATTAAATTAAAACTAAAATTAACTAAATTAAAACAACATTAAATTAAACTCAATTAAATTAAACTAAATTAAATTAAACTAAACTAGTTTATAGTAGATTAAGTTAAATTAACTTAATTACCTAACTTCAATAAAATTATTAAATTACCTAACTTAATTATAATTACAAAACTTTATTAAATTAAATTAACCTAAATTAAGTTTAACTAAACTAAACTAATTTAAATTAAACTAAACTCAATTAAATTAAACTAAATTAAATAAAACTAAACTAGTTTATACTCGATTAAGCTAAACTAAATTACCTAACTTCAATAAAATTATTAAATTACCTAACTTAATTATAATTACAAAACTTTATTAAATTAAATTAACCTAAATTAAGTTTAACTAAACTAAACTAATTTAAATTAAATTAAACTAAATTAAATTAAAGGGAGACGGAGACAGAGAGGGAGAGAGCAGAGAGATGGACAGAGAGACAGAAAGGAGAGGATCATAGGGGAGAGAGGGAGACAGAGAGGAGAGAGATGGACAGAGAGACAGAGAGGGAAAGGGAGAGGGAGAGAGAGACGGAAACAGAAAGGGAAAGAGAGGGACATAGAGACGGAAGGGGATCAGAGGAGAGAGAGACAGAGATAGATGGACAGAGAGAGAGGATCAAAGGGGAGAGAAAGAGGAACATAGAGAGAAAGGGGGGAGAGAGAGAGACGGAGACAGAGGGACAGAGAGGGAAGGGAGGGATCAGAGGGGGGAGAGAGAGACACAGGGAGAGAGAGGGACGAGGGATAGAGAGAGACAGAGAGACAGAGAGGGAGAGAGACAGAGTGGGAGAGAGAGAGACGGAGACAGAGAGAGAGACGGAGAGATCGACAGGGAGAGAGATCGACGGCGAGAGAAAGGGAGAGAGAGAATCAGAGAGAGGGAGAGAGATCGACAGAGAGAGAGGGAGAGGGAGGGAGAGAGAGAGGTACCTGCGAAGGCGACGAGGGAGATCGACGTCGACGGCGAAGGCGACTTTTTTTTTCTGATTCAGCAAACTCTCGATCGAGAGTCTCTCTCTATGTCGCAGATTCATGGGTGTCGAGTCGACCCGGGTCGGGTCCGACTCGGAGTCGACTCGGCACCCGACCTTCTACTAGGGCGTCCGAGTCATCTCTTTGATCGACTCGGCCGAGTCGTATCCGACTCGGCCGAGTCCTTGATCCCTGCTTAGGAGCAATTTAAATTTATTAATGATTGCCTCCTTACTTATCTATAATGGGGAAATGGTTAGATGAAACTAAACGTCAATGTATTTGAAAAATGGAAGTCTTGTTTGTCGTGTACATGGTTAGGAAGAAAGCTAAAGATTTATGGAACAGTTTGGTTTTATGGTATGGGGAGGGACTGGGGGACATTGTTTGGAATATCATGCAATACATAGGTAGTAGGCCTGTACGGATTGTTATTTTAGGGGTTTACTTGGGAGTGCTTGCTAGGCTCATTTTGATTATTATGCATGTATTATTAGCGTGGCTTTGTGTATCCAGGCAAGAGGCATATTAAACTAAGGTCATGTTTGCTTTCAACATAGCCGATATTGCCAATATTTATGGCCAATATTGACAATTTTGATACTAAAAACCATTGGTTGATACTGATACCAATATGACATTTTAAATCATGATATAAACTTAATGTTGTTGGAAGCAAGAAGTTGTATCAAACACTTTTCTGCCCTTGTAACTCTGAGGTTGAAGTTTAATTACACTAAAAGTCCGATTTTTCAAGGTATTGCATTTTAGCCAATTCATAACTTGATCCTTGCACTTATGCAATAGTCAAGTTTAGCTGGTTACTTCTAGGCTTGTGATGAAGTTTTGAATTTCTGAAAAGTTTGGATCAAGGTTCGAGATCTCAGAATTGGTAGGATTCGACCACAATTATTAGTATCAGAATCGACCGAATCAGTCATTTTGTCTCGGTGAAATCAGAATCAAGTAAAAAGATTTTTTAGAAATATTTAAAAATATTTGAAAACTTGTTTATTAATTAATAATATTTTGACAATTTTTTTGAAATAATTGGGTGACTAACCCACTTGCAACAATCAAATGAGTCGTAGCAACAGTAAGAAACAACAAGCAATAGCAGCAACACAAGCAGCAGCAACAGTAAAAGCTGCAAAAAGCAGTAGGTGAAGGAGGAGGAGAACTGCAGAAATCAAAAAGGAAGGAGGAGCCCAAGTAGAAGAAAGAGGAGGAACAAAAAAGGCAAAATCCATAAACAAAAAATCACAATTTTCACTTATTGGAGGAGATCGCAGCCGCCGGAGAGAAACCCCGTCCTCGGCCATACTGGAGCGCTTCTTGGAAGCAAGCCCTAGACCTAGGATCACGGTAGGCTGGTGTTTGGAGCCCTCACGTTCTTGCTCTCGCGCTTGCACTCTCTATTCTCGCTCTCCCTCTCCCCCTCTCCCCCTCCCTTCCTCTTTCCCCCTGCGAGGCAGCGATACTCTCTCTCTCTTAACAGATATTGACTTGTATCGGCTGATTTGAGCCGATACGGACCGAAATGGAGTTTATATCAGTGATTCCTAACCGTTTTGGCCAGTTCCGATTTAACTCGAACGAAATCGTCTCGGTCTTGGTTAATTCCGGTATGAATTGGCTTATTGAAGTTGGTCGAGATTTTGAACCTTGGTTTGGACTTTCTACATCAC
Source organism: Agave tequilana (assembly GCA_038442645.1). Lineage (NCBI taxonomy): Eukaryota > Viridiplantae > Streptophyta > Magnoliopsida > Asparagales > Asparagaceae > Agave > Agave tequilana. The sequence goes on from JAVJIF010010066.1 coordinate 26,984, forward strand.
ATGACAGGACAAATTTTTTATTGCAAGAGGGAGACCTATCTTACTATTGATGTAATCAGGCTCTTGCAAGCACGAGGCAACTGCCCAAATTATACTAGGGTGAATTAGATGAATTTGATTAGGGGTCATATTCATTTTTCTGCATAATATAAGCCAAGGAACAAAGTTGGAATATTTTGCAGTCACTATTTTGTTCATAAAAACACACCAAAATATTTTGAAAATTTTTCAATAACAAAACCAAAATGATTGAGAATTACTAGAGTTGAATCCAAGGTTTAAAAGTAACGTGTTTCATTATTCTATCGGCCAGTGTAAAATAAGGACGTCTGCATTATGTGGATGATTAAAGGAGAGGCTAATATGCACCATCTCATTCTTTTGTATATTAGCTTTAGAAGAGTTGGTGTGATGAGTGTATACTTGGGCTATTCTTTAATGGAGGTGAACTTGGGGATCCTGTAATGCAATTCCAATCCCTTCAATCAGCTATCTCTTATGACAAAGGTGATTTTTGGGTCATTATACATCAGTTCTTGTTATATTTAGATTTTAACCCTATGGGAAGTGAATTTTAAGGGTTCACTATGGAAGTTACTCAATTGTGTAAAGTTTTCGCTGCTGCTTCTGAAGTTCCTTGCGTTTGAAATGGAGAAGGGACAGAAAAGGGATGGAAAACTTTGAGTCAATGAGTTCTAAGATGTAGCATTCTGCGTTAATTCAATTCAAAGCTATAACTATATGGCATCATATCCATGGAAGTGAGAATTTTCAATATACTTATCATGTATCTGCATCTCTGGAGCTATTAGCTTACTTGAAATTCTGTTGATTTATATTGAATAGTTGTATTAGGTTATGTTGTGATTCTGTATCAATTTCTTTTGATCTGTCATTTTTTCCTTTTTGTTTTTGACGGGCTAATGTCCACTATGTTGCATTATAATCTTACTGAAATTTTAATCATGTAGATCAACGACAAATTGCTCTGATCAAAATCGCATCAGTGAGAGATGTGGTGCTAGGTGCTCCACTAAGATTGATCTTAAAGCAGCTTGCCTCAAGGACAGTCACTCCAGACGAAGAGCAGCTTGTTGCTCTTGTACATCGACCCATGGAATCCTATTTCCTAATTCCTAAGGTAAGGTTCTCCCTGCCAAATTGGCACGTTATCTAATATGAAATCATTCCATGGTGTATATTTGGTGGGATGTTTATGTTTCACCTCACCTACTATTGGCGTGCCTTGCTACTTTTGGTTGTAGATGAATTTTGTTTGGTTGTTGCATTCCGTTTTTGTTTTGTATTCATTTACCAGTGCACGTGTGGAATTTGGGAGTTAGATAAGATAAAAAAGATATATTAGAAGAAAGTAATGGAGAAAAAAAGGATAATTGATTTTCTAATTGTAATTATATAAAGAATTTAATCATGGATATTAATGTAATGTTTTATACTTTTATCTTAGGCAATTAAGCTACTAGCTTATAGAGTAATATTATTCCTTTATTGTTGTTTAAGAAATTTATATTTTAAGTTTTTTAGATATTGTTCTAAAATTATGAATCCATTTCATTTATACTTTTCTAATCTATTTTTCCAGAAAACTTTTCTAATCTAATTGAAGCAGTGGTCCTACATATATAATTTGCGTATTGTCGTTGATGATTCTTTAAGTACAACCATTGGATTTAATTTCGTGCTTTTGTTATGCCAGGTGGATAAAGTAACTGTTATCTATCCTATGAGGTTCAAAGACTACATTGATACTGTTTTAGCAATATCATTCTTGCAGGTAACATTGGGTTTCTCATTCTTTCCAATATTCATTTAACTTTAAGATGGTGCCTTCTGTATAAGATCTATTGTTTTTGTTACATTAGAAGGATCAGGATCACCATATATTGAAACTGTTGAAGGGGAATCTGGACAGGTCTACATGCTGGTTATGCATTTTAATGTTGTTTCTTTTCCATAATTTGAAATGGAGGTTCTATATTTTACAAACTGGATGTTCCAAAAATTTCTTGTGCTTTAGAGTTCTGCGTAGTGATAACACAAAAGGATCTTTCCATCTACATTTGGAGGCTTAATATCTCTTTTTGTTATCCTAGCATTAATTCATTGGCTGATATACTCTCTTAGAATCTCTTATGTCTTGGTAGTGATCTGGAAAGATCTAAAAACCTCTGCTAAAAAGATGCAATTTATTTTCAGGAATTTGTGGAAGCACGACGCGTACCTGGACTGAATAATGCACCTCTCTGTACGTGGTCTCCATCTCCTCCTCCGGAATTGAAAGAAGCTCCTGCTGAAGCACTAGATGCAAATGCTGGATTTGTTACTTTTGGTATTTCACGATAACTTACTTTCAGTTTTTTTTCCTTATGGGGTCCTCATTTCTTATATGGAGCTGTCACTTTCACAGTGATTTTCCCGCGCCATGTTGAAGGCCGTAAACTGGACAGGACTGCATGGAGTCTATCCACATTTCACGCATATGTTAGTTATCACGTAAAAGTGAGTTTATGGTTTAGCATTTTGCGACCGAAAATATGTTTTATTATCGTTATCGTATATATAGTTTAGTAATAGCAGTGTTATATAGCTCATACTAGAAAATGCATGTATTATTATGATCATTTGTTTGCTTGTACTTTTGTTGTATGTATCACCAAAATCTTATTTAAAAGAACCCAAACCCGAACCACCCAGCACATACACAAAATGATTGTGCAATTTCTCTAAGACTTTTTATAATTCACCATCTTGTATTAACAAGGAAAGGAGGATTTCATAGTTGATCATGAGGCTTTAATATCATGGACATGACAGCACGGTTCGGAGACTCGGCCAAGTCGGATATGACTCGGCCGAGTCGTATCCGTCTCGGTCAGAGCCGAGACGAGTCCGATACACGAGTCGTGAGTTCAGTCAGAGGAGGCCTATTCGGTCGAGGATCAGAGTCAACTCAGCCGAGTCTCGGCCGAATCGGTCTGAGTCGGCTGAGTCGACCGAGTCGAATTTGATTCTCGGCCGAGTCAGATTAAAAAAAAGAAGGGCGATTTACCTGCCTGTCGTCGCCGCTTCCCTGCCCGCCGCCCGCCTGCCCGCCATCCGCCTCCATCGCCACCCGCCTGCCTGCCTTCGCCTCCTCTGTCTTTCCCCCTCCCTCTCTCTCCCTCAGTTTCGATCTCTCTCTCTCTCTCTGTCGAGAGAGATCGGGACAGAGAGGGAGAAGGTGAGGGAGGGGGGAGAGAGGAGAGAGATCAAGTGAGGGAAAGGGAGCCAGAGAGAGATCGGGTGAGGGAAAGAGGGGGAGGGGGGGAGAGAGAGAGAGCCAGAGAGCTCTTATACTTTTTTTTTGATTTTTCTCATATTTACCCCTCAAATCTTTCATATTTTTAAATTTACTCCAAGTCATCATATTTCCTCAATTACCCTCTCAAAACAAAATTGTTTTGGACATGTGATACATGAATTTTGATGTCTATATCTTTTAACGATTTGTCGTGATTTTTTCAGAATTTTTTTAGCTCTCTATGTAGCATTTTGCACGTATCGCCGGAAACCGATCCGAGTCGTCGAGACCGATCCGTCTCAGTGCCCGCCGAGTCGGCGGCCGAGACCGCGACTTTGAACCATGCATGACAGTTTGCTTGAGCCTCTAGTAGAAATTCAATATTTCCTGGGGTTAATTAGAATCTTGGATATGTCTGCCATAGTTCCCTCTGTAGTGAGTCCAGGATCCCCACCAACCCAAAATAAATAAATAAATAAATACATACATAAAAATAAAATTTAAAAAACACCACCATCACCACCCACCAGCTATATTTTGATAAGAGCTAGATTACTAAAATTCACAAGGAAGTGATTCCTTTTTTTTGGGGGGGGGGGGTGATGAAATTGAGATTTATTGCGGAAGCAAATTGACTTGAAGAAATGATGGAAAGATGATAACAAAAGGAGGGAGATTAAATTTTCAAGAAAAAAAATATAAATCCTCAGAGAGACTGTCAAAGATCTTACATTCTTGAAATCTCTCCTAATATATTAGGCTATGATCTGAGCTCGACATGAAGTTCTCTATCCTAATAGTATTAGATCATCAAAATAGTATTAGATCATCATCCAAGCTCTTCTGTGGAAACCACTCTAATAAGCCAGACAAGAGAATCCCCAAAACTAAAAAACTCATTGTTTTTTCCTCAGAGACCTACAACAAAGGTGTCTATAACGTTATCAGAAAAGTGAAGGTACTTTGTATACAATATATCCTCCAAATTTATCAAGTAATATTTTCTCATATTTATCTACTATATTAAAGAAGATCAGAACTTTGATGTCACTTATATCCTTTAACTACACTCGGTCCATGATCATTTATCTTGAGATTATCAAGGGACCCTAAAAACATATGTTGCAAGCATAACTTGTATGCTTAGATATCAAGTCATGGCCATACTAGTTTGTGGATAATTACATCCGAAGCATGGTTCACTAACTCAAATTGGCACATACCATATAGCAATATATCGTGGTCACTTAACTTAATTGACAACTTATCAAAATGATCACTCACATGAAATGCTCTCTGGCCAACCATTTATTGATGACTTTTGTGTGTGTGTGTGTGTGTGTGGGGGGGGGGGGGGGGGGTACTGTTGAGGTCCTTTGCATGATTGGCTTGAATGCTTGTGTCAAAATTGTCATTGATGAGTGGAAGCAGACCCTCCTTTGGAATGCCCGATCTACGGATCTCCCCGAGCACTCCAATCAGAACATTGTTCCTTGACCTATTTGGCAAATATAGATCAACTACCAAGTAATGATGCATGGAAAATGAGTACAGATTCAGGAATTGTTCTCCATGTAGCACATCCTCGAGCTGTCCCTATACAAATTGCTTTGCATAGGTAGCTTGTTCTCCTTTGGGGAGGGAGTCTCCAGTCTACGTTTGACTAGTCCTCCTCCTCCTCCTCCTCCTCCTCCTCTTCTTCTTCGGGAATATAGACAAGGCTATTTTCATATGAATGCCTAGCCTTGTTTGATTTGCGCAGCCTGATTCTGGTAGTGAGCTTTGCACATCTTTGTTTCCTGTTTTTCACCGTCCCTAAGACTGCCTTGGGGAGTCAACATGTGGCATGCCATTGTTTTCTACTTGTGGCTATCGGCTTCAAATTTAGACCCCACTTGTTCCAAAAGTAAGAAAAGGAAATAGGTCTTTGGTTCAGGTTTAAAACCTTTTAAAGTTAAATTAAAATAAAGATTCTTCTTTTCTATATGATTCCTGTTGATAATTTTTTTTTTTTAATGGTAGACCTCATTTGTTCAACAATCTTCTTGTAAAAATTGAATACACCATGCTATGTGCTCTTGCTTTGTTTTAATCAAACTTCTTATGGCTGCACTTGTGGCCCGTCTCCTATAGGCTATGACAATTGTCTAGAATCTAAATGTTCTCTTTTTCACATGCTGTATTCACTTGGCATTCTCAGTGGCATATATTTTAGCTTGTTCTCCTTCCCGCTTCTTGTTCCATTTACATATATACTAAGCTGTATAATGTACCATGTCTACTTTTACCTCCTCTTGCTATTTCATCTATAATGCATTTTCTCAGAGCATGTCCTTTATTTTTATAACCATATACAATGACATTTAAGGCTGGGAAAATACCATCTATTGTTGGTAACTACTCCTGTTTTGTTTCTGTGCTGTGAATAAAACCATGTTTATGTGCATTTACATGAGTGTGCTTATGAGGGCTACGCTTAGATGTGTCTATGTACCTGCGGGTTAGTTCGGTTGCAGTAGCTTTAATGGTTAAATCTACATTTGAGGCATTTAACATCACTTTCTTCTCTTTTACAGTGCTCTGAGGGTTTCATGCATACCAGAATGAGGCGTCGTGTGGAGTCTCTCATTCAGGTGATGCTTTCTATTCTTTGAACTAGTCAATGATTCCATGCTCCCTTTCAGGCTGTTAGTTGTTTTGAGCCCCATGCAAAGACTAACTGAGGCTCTGCATTGGTTAATTATGTTGATTGTTTAATTCTGTATATATCTCAAAATACGCATATAATTCTTTAATTGTCATGTCCACGCCGTACTTGTATCCTAAAATTAAGATTTTCTGCATTCACATATCCATGTCGTGTTGTATCCGTATCCCTTTCCCATATATAATATCTATCCTTATTATTATTACTATTAATATTCTTCTTCTTCTACTTCTTCTTTTCCATATATATCATGGCTTATCTTTTTGGTGTTTTCACATATGATGGAATAATACAGTGATTATCAGCATGTACCTTGACGATGGTAGTCTTTCTGTTCATATTCTCACTTTTTTGCCTAGTTGTTTTGGAATGTTGATTGGCCTTGTAGTTGAAGGTGACCTAAAACGACGTAATCTCATTAGGAATCCATAAAATTGTCAAAGTGTGTCATCTGAGATTGTATGGTGATTTTGATTTATGACCGGAAAATGAAGTTTGATTTCCCACGGAAATTGGATGCTAAAGCAATGAACCTAAAAAGCATTATAAGAACTTGCACACTTCCAAGAACCCTTTTGACGGACCACGGAGATCTTCAGAAAATGATGGATATGGGACCAAAACTTTCGTAAACCTGTCAATTCAAAGAAAATTCATCCAAAGTGTCTCCATTTTGTGATACTTGCTAGTTATGATCTTGTAGTCTTCATCAACGGCAACAACATAATTTGATTTATTTAGTTGCGAAAAATCCAATTCTCTGTTTTGCATCTGGACTTAAATCCCTAACTTTAAACAAAGCAGCGAATATGTTCAGAATTCTCAACCTGGCCATAGTTTTATAGTCCATAGAACAGCAGCCGTCAAAATCAAGTTGAACACACAATGGTATCTATCTTAGATGTTTGCATAAAAAGACAGGAAGGTCAAGGAACTGAGGTTGTCTTTTCTATATTCAATGATCACTCAATCACGACCCTCTTCCAATGTGCGGAGGAAGCTCTCTCGGTTATCTTTCTGCCATGCTGAGTTTACATCATTATGCACCCGGCATGGTTTCCAGCGTGTGATGCTGTTCCTCTCTTCTCTATCTTTATACTAGACGAAACATTGGGGAAAGGGGTTATTTCCATGTCGGTGGTGGGTGGACATGTGACTAATTGTGAGCTTCTAATAAAGTTTTAGATAATTGTAGGCTCCTAATCATGGGCTTTATTGAGAACTAGTGAGTTATTTTAGTCTAGCTTAGATGTTTTATGTAAAAAAAAACTGAGATTGTCTTTTCTATATTCAGTGAATGCTTGATCAAGGCCTTCTTCCTATGTGAGGAAGAACTGAGATTGTCTTTTCTATATTCAGTGAGTACTCGATCAAGGCCCTCTTCTCATACGTGGTGGAATCTTTTTTGATTCTCTTTCTGCCTTTTTGAGTTCACAACAATTGACCCAGCATGGTTCCCAACAGTGTGATACCATTCCTCTTTCTTATCTTTATAGCAGAGGAAGTATTGCAGAAAGGGGTTACTTCCATTTTTGTGTGTGTTTTTGTTTTTGTTTTTGTTTGTTTGTTTGTTTGTTTGTTTGTTTGTTTTGTTTTGTTTTGTTTTGTTTTGTTTTGTTTTTTTTTTTTGGGGGGGGGGGGGGGTTGGGCTTCTAATAACGTTTCAGATAATTGTGGCTTCTTGTCATGGGCCTTATGTGGAACTAAGGTTTTTTAGCCTGAATGATAGGACTTAGGGCTTTGAAATTTGTTTTGTTTACCTTTGATCCTGTTGTGGGAATGTGTTATTTTTTGGCTGTTGACTTTATCGGGACCTTAGGGTAGAATACAATGCCCAATGCCAAATCTAACTTTATTCCCCATTTTCAAGTGCCTTTGACCCTGGTCTAGGGGAATATAGAGGAAACAACTGGTCTTCGGGATATGGGAAGTCTCTATTTATCTCTCTCGTTCATAGTTTCTTAGCCTGATTTTGACACTAGTTAAGAGAGGGTTCTCATTAGGTTGATAGCCTGTTGAATCTCCCCATAGTTGATTCCTGATACGGACATCCAGCTCTGGCGCGTGCACCAGAGAAGACGAAGATGCGTCGCATCGCTATAGTTCAAGTAGTCCAAGTTGTTATGTATTTTTAGCTTTATTTTATTTTTGATCTTCTTTTATAGTTTTTTTTTTGTTTTGAAGTTTAGTATCACATCGGTTGTAATCTGGAAATTGGATTTTATAAAGTCTATTTAAAAACTCATCTACTATGAATAAAAGGAATGCAAAATTTTGATAAAAAATATTCTGAATGATTTCCTCTCAAATTTTTAGGAGTAAATTTTAATTATCTCTAATCTTAATTAAAACCTTAACCCTAGTTCACCCTTTCTCTCCTCGTCGTCTCTTCCTTCTCCTCAGCCCGCCCTCTCTTTCTTCCCTCTTCTGTAGCTGCCCTCTCCCTCTCTCTTCCCCACGTGCGCCGCCACCGCGCCCGCACAACTCACCTCCCCAACCCAATAACCAACCGCCCCTACCTCCTCTGGTCACGCCACCCACGCTTAACTCCCACTTCTCTTCTGCCTCTTCTTCTCCCTCCTCGCTGTTGTTCCCTAGTCCCGTCACCTGGGTCATCGACCATCTCCTCACCTATCTGTTCTCTCGCCAGCAACCACCAACACCCCAACACCTCGGCCTCCTCCTCTATCTGCCTCAACCCACAACCGCCTACAATCACCTATCCACCAGGCCCTCTCTTTCCCCTCTCAACTGCAACGCATTCAACCGCGAGACCTCACCGTCAGCACCCCGATCACCTTCAGCAATCACCTCACAGCCATTTGCAAGCAGACCCGGCCCATATCGACCAACCCGACCAACAGCAATTGCAACTCAGATCCGAATCAGATCAGATTCATACTACAATCAACCTGACCCGTTAACATCACATACAACCCAGATCCGATAGAGGTTGTTTTGGGCTTAAGTTATCAAACTTGATAGCAGCTTCAACCCGGATCCTATTACTTGAGTAACCCGAGCCGCAACAGGCCAGATCCAACCCGCGTGCTACAGTACAGACCTATTAGAGCAAAACAAACCCGTTTGCAGACTGAGTTGATTTTCGATCTATTTCTCAGTTATCCGGAGTCCGGTTTGAGCCGTTCTCGAAGTGTTGAACTCATGGAGGACGCATCAGCAGGACACTTAAGTCTACGTGATCATCAGTAAGTACATTTTTCTACACGATCTTTATTTATATGTCTTGATAATAATTACTAATGTTTTATCAATTTTATCTGATGCCATAAATAATTGTGGGATTATGAGAATTTGATAACCCTGTAATTGCAGATTGTTAATATTGCATGTATAATTGTGCCATCATAATTTAATATTTGTATTAATTTATTTGAAATTAGAACGGTACAATTTGTGCCTGCACTTATTGTTAAATCCATCTGTTCAAAGCTACAAGTTTTTAACTATTTTTTTACTCACGATCATTATTTTGGTGAAATGTTACACATTTCAGTTACATTATTGATTTATGTCTTGCACGCATATATGTTTCACATCAATTTGGTATTAAAGCATGGGGAGTGGGATTTGCATCATTTCGTCACTAGTGTTTTTGTTTTTTGCATTTAAATTTAATTTTAATAAAAAATAACATTTAACTTAGAGTTGCATCTTTTCATTTTCAGTCAGAATCTCTTAGTGCATGCGAATCCGTAGTGGTAGATCTTATCTAGGAGGAGAGTTTAGTAAATCCCACACCACCCCGATGGATCTTATCGCAACTGCTCAACTTGTCGCAGTGCTCGCCACCATATTAGCTAAGCTTGATAACTTGATACAAATCAGATAGGCCTCCAACCAAATACTAGATAGAATCATAACTAGAGAAATCATGAAAGAGTCTGGTAGCATTGTTCCTCCTAAAGTCACTCTCATGATTAAGGGGTATAGTGATATCGTCCCGGGAGCTTCTCCGAACAAACTACTATCGATGTGTGACACCCAACATGCTATTGAGTGTGGTTCAAACATATTTACATTTTAATCAGAAAAAATAGATTCTGACATTGACAAAGAGATCACAGGAGATGATATTGGTCTCAATTGCATTAGGCCAAGTCGGCCCACGTGTCTGTTGTCAAGTGTATTCCCTCACACCAACAGAAAAGGACAATTGGAAAAGAACTGGACCTTCCACACGTTCACCAAGATTGGAGATAAGAATTGTAAGGTGATTATAAACAGTAAAAGCTGTATCAACGCAATATCATCTAAGGTGAATGAAAATCTTGGATTAAAGGTTGTATCACATCCCCACCCGAACATGGTGTTATGGATTAACGCCTCGGCCCTAGAAGTAAAGCAACAGTGTCTTGTCCCGGTCGATTTTAATTTTTACAAGGACAACATTTGGTGTGATGTGATTACAATGGATTCGGGTCAAATTATCCTTGGTAGATCATGGTTGTACGACAAAGATGTCACCATGTACGATCGATCTAATGTGTCAATTTGAGCAAAAAGGTAAGAAGATTAAGTTAATTTCTTTGAGACCCAAAATTACACAGCCCGATCAGACGCTTATCGCGCACAACAAAACTAAAGGAATTAACTTAATTAGTTGGAAGGTCCTTGATCAAAACCGAAGAAAGGAGCCCGCCCTTTCCTTTCATTGGCTTTTTTGTCGACTCCGTCCCCCACTTCCTGCTGCTTTCTTCTTTTACCTACTATCGTGGTCTTGTATAGTCGCCAACCCTTTCCTCTTCGACACCATTTTATTATAGAGTATCTAAATCTGCATCTGCATTTGCATCACACATGCATAGACTATACAAAGAGACTAGTGAAGAAATTGAACAGAGCAACGTTAACTATAAATTATGAGCTGATATCAGGAAGAAATTTAAAACTTTTAACATTGACGATTATGTGATGGTTCATATTCGTCTGAAACAGTTCCCCTGAGAATTATTAAAAAGTTGCATACCTGTAGTGCTGGATCTTTCAAGATTTTGTATAAACTAAATGACAATACTTTTGTTATAGGTCTTCCTAAAGATTTTGGCATCAATTATACTTTTAATGTTCAACAGTTAGTGGATTACAAGGTCTTGATTTTAACTCTAGCAACCCACTGGTTGATAAGCTTTCTTCTGAGCCATTTTCTGAGAGCCCCTCATAACCTCACTCTCAAATACTTATCCTAATACAATAAAGAGAGTTGATAAAATTGTAGAGGATGAAATTATCGCCACCAAATCTGGTGGGACTCGCAAGTACTTGATCCGCTGGAAAGAAAAGCACCGATTGATGATATATGGCTAAACTGAGGTGACTTGCAGTGGATTGATCCGGATAAGTTGGAACAGTACGAGAGCGCTTCTACATCTAACTCGATGGGGTCGAGTTCTCTCCCACCTGGGAGAATTATGCTGACATCTAGCCCTAGCGCGTGCACCAAAGAAGATAAAGACACGTCGCATCGCTATGGTTCGAGTAGTCCGAGTCGTTATGTATTTTTTAATTTTATTTTATTTTTGGTTTCTTTTATAGTTGTTTTTCTTTTATTTTGAAGTTTAGTATCATGTTGATTGTTATTTGAAAATTGGACTTTGTAAAGCCTATTTAAAGGCTCATCTACCATGAATAAAAGGAAAAGGAATGCAAAATTTTGATAAAAAATATTTTAAGTGTTTTTCTCTCATTTTTTGTAAGTAAATCCTAATTATCTTTAATCCTAATTAAAACCCTAACCCTGGTTCACCCCTCTCTTCCCTTGCCATCTCTTCTCACGCAACTAACGCCTTATCTTTCTTCCCTCTCCTGTAGCTGCCGTCTCCCTCTCTCTTCCCCCACATGTGTCGCCACCGCGCCTGCACAACCAGCCTCCCCAACCCAACAACCAACCGTCGCTGAACTCCTTCAGTCGCTCCACCCATGCCCAGCTCCCACTTCTCCTCTATCTCTTATTCTCCCTCATCACTGTTGTTCCCTAGTCTTGCGCCTGCGTCACCGACCATCTCCTTACCTCTTGTTCTCTTGCCAGCAGCCACCAACAGCCCCAACACCTCGGCCTCCCCTTCCATCTGCTTAGCCCACAGCCGTCGATAGTCACCCATCCACCACCCCCTCTCTTTCCCCTCTCGACTGCAACGCCTTCAACCGCGAGACCTCGCCATCACCATATCGACCACCTTCAACTATCGCCTCGCAGCGTTTGCAAGCAGACCCGCTGCAGTCCTGATCTGACCCACGTCGACTCGACCCGACCAACAACAACTGAAACTTTGGATCCGAATCAGATCAGATCTATACTACAGTCAACCTGACCCGCTAACATCACATACAACCCGGATCCAATAGAGGTCATTTTGGGTTTAAGTTATCAAACCCGACAACAACTTCAACCCAGATCCTATTACTGTAGCAACCTGAGCCCCGCAACAGGCCAGATCCGACCCGCGTGCTATAGTACAGACCCGTTTGCAGATCGAGTTGGTTTTCGAACTGTTTCTCAGCCATCCAGAGTCCGATTCGAGCCGTTCTCAAAGCGTTGAACTCTTAGAAGATAGAGCTATGCATCAGCAAGACACTAAAGTCGACATGTTGCTCAGTAGGTATGTTTTTTAAGACACAATCTTTATTTGTGGATCTTAATTATAATTCGCTAGTGTTTTATCAATTTTATCACAAATAACTGTGTGAATCTGATAATTTTGTAATTGTTGGTCTTTTATATTGCATGTATAATTGTGCCATCATAATTTAGTACTTGTGTTAATTTATATAAGATTAAAATGGTACAATGTGCGCCTGCACTTTTTGTTAAATCCATCTGTTCAACGCTACAAGTTTTAACTATTTTCTGACCCACGATCGTAATTTTGGTGAAACGTTGCATATTTCAGTTAACATCACTTGATTTCTGTCTTGCACGCATGCACATTTTACATCAATTTCATTTTGATGGGAAAAGGCTTTGATGATGACAAAAGCTTTGACAGGGCTATTATATGGGATTATAAAAGAAAGATTGCTTGTTTGGTTAAGAGATCTGTGATTTGTAATATAGAGCTCGTTAATGGATCCATGGGGGATCATCCATATGTGTTATTGGCTCTACGAATTTGCTTGATTCACAAAAATCATTTTAAGCCTGCGAATACGGGCAAATGACTTCATATTCCTGATACTGAAGGGTGTTTTAGATTGGGTTAAATCCATAAATTCATAATTACTAATTAGTTTAGTGAATATAAGTTTTTCAAAATTGGGTCTTGGCTTTAATGTCTATATGTTCAAGGCATAGTGCTACTGCTGGAAGGTATTCCATGCCTTGTTTTGGATCTTGCCGGTAAAACATAATTGTTGACCCATCAGAGTTTGGGGTTGACTGTCAGTATTAGGGCTTCAGGTAAGCATCAATTACCATATTTTCTAATTGACTCCAGCCAATTATCTTATTTCCTCAGTGGACACGTGTAGTCCCAATTTGACTGTTTCTAGTTGTTTGCTTGATTTGTAAGACAAAGGCATCCAATCATATTGTTTGGAGGCTCGTGGGGGGAAAGAAGAAGAAGAAAGTCTCTCGGCTTTGTTTTAATTGTTATGGAACAATATAGATCATTTTTGGGCTTTCAAAGGTTATGTAAAATTAGTTGTCCATAATTGCATTGAGTTATCAGTGCTAACCACCAATCTTTCGGATTTATTTTATCCAGTGGACATGTGTTATCCCAATTTGACTGGTTCCGGCTATTTGCTTGATTTGTAAGCATGAAGGCATCCAGTCATAGTATTTGGGGCTTATTATGAAAGGGGAAAAAAAATTTGTCTTGCCTTTATATTTATTGTTATGGAACAATTTATATCTTTAGGAGGGTAATTCTTCTTATTGCTTAATGCTTTTCCATTGCTGATTCATGCCTGTTCACCATGGTGATGGATTCAGCATCAATGATATCGAAACTCTATTCATCATGTATCTTCATGCATTATGTTCAGTGTTACTCATTGCAGCTGATATGTTCCATGAAAAAATTTACACCTACAAAACCTGGCTTTTTGGATATTTTGTAGTACAGAAACATTCAAAATTTACAGATATCAACACGAACGGTTGATAGGAATTCAACAAAATGGCACAAAGAAACCTATTGCTTTTCTGCAATCCAACTTAGAGAGTTAATTAAACACTTTATGCTGTGTGTGTACCAGGCCCTGGACCGAGCCAAACCAGACACAGAGAAGTCGAAGAAAATGCTCGAGGGAAAATCCTTCAAGCGACTGGTTTGTATCAGAAAAACCACCATATAGAAACCTCCTTAGCAGTGCTGTTGCCTCCAACAATTCACGTTGCGTTTTTCTCTTTGCTTCCAGAGCCTAAAGGAGATACGTAGCAATTCCAGATCATGAACGGGGTGAAAGTTCTGGCAAGCTGAAGGAAAGAAGTCCTCGAGCATCCCATCTCGCAATCTTATTGACTCTGCATGGTTTTTGGTATCGACCTGGAACAAAAAAGGTAGTGCAATTGCAAACTCAAGCTGGCAGTAGATGTGATATTACTTTTGTATGTTACAAATAGGTGCTAAGCTGGGTCAGTCTTTTATTTTATGTAATCGAGACGTTTAGTTTCATAGAACTTTTGAAGCAGGTTTCCAAGCTTCCACATTTAATTTTTTCCCCCTCTTCTTTATTTTCTTTGTGCTAGTAAATTGTCAAACATCCTCATAAGAGGAGGCTAGGCTTATTTGTTATTAGGTGCAACGGAATAAGGGGAATAAATCAGGCAAGAAAATGTTTTTTATCTTCTTATTCTTTATTACATGATAATATATATTTAGAGGCAACTAAAAGGGCTGTTTGGTTAGGGGTGGAAGTGAGGAAGTAGTAATAGTTTCCTTTGGAACTTAGGAATTAGTGAGTTTTTTGGTGTTTGAATGTTGTTCGAAAGTGTAATTTGGAAAATGTTATGTCTTTTTCGGTGTTTGAATGGTAATGTGAAAGTGAAAGTGAAAGTGGAAAAGTTGACCACAACATTGACAGTAAAATAATATTAAAATAAAAATTAATTAAAAAAATAAAAATTAAGTTATAATTAGAATGCAAGTAGCATCATGAAAGTGAGGAAATGATTGTGTAAAAAGAAAAAGAGAAAAGGAAAAGGAATTTTTTCATTTTTCTTTTCCAGTGTTTGGACAGATAGAGAAGTGAGCAATTATACTTTCTCATTTCCTTACTTTTGCCTACTTCCTTGCAACCAAACACGCCAACAAGTGGCAAATGGGGAGAATAGATTTATGCAGTCAATTCCAAAGATTTGCAGGAAAGGTTTCATATGAAGTTGCTGCATTATATATTGTTTTGTATATTTATTTTCTTCAATCTGAAAGGATAGAGAGAGGCTGGACTATTTTATTATGATGAACACGACTTATTTTCAATTGAGGCAAATATCGATTTGCAAATGCTCTTTTTTTTTTATTTATTTGGTTTCGGGTTTCTTTCAAATAAGAGACTTTTGTTCCTTTGTATCTAACCTTTTTGCTCTTCTTATTTTCCTTCGATGCTTGGAAAAATACATCAAAACGATAAGCTATAATGTTATTATGACCAGTTATACTTCCAATAACAAACCCAAGGAAGCACACTGTGGTACATCTACAATTACTCTTAGCGTACCGAAAAAATAGAATGAAGCTTACACAATCTACAACTACTTTTAAATGCAAACAAGGAAACATGCGCATACGTCCCTCTCTCATCCCGCATACTTTCCTACATTGGTATTCCTTTTAACATTTCAACTATCATTTTATATTTTGCTCTCTCGAGAAAAACAACCAAAAACAAAAACAAAACAAAAAGGAAAGACAGCTAGTTGCTTTGATTCTCAAAAAAAGGAAAAAAAAAGAAGAAGAAGAAAATCTCTCAGAACAAAACAAAATTAACAGATCATTATAGAAAAGGTTATCAAAAGTAATCTCGTTTGTGTAGGGAGCTCCGCAATTTAACAAATGAAAGCATAAATCAGAATATTTCACTGGTTCAGACTCGCACGAGCGATATTGTCACATGACAAGTAATTGACTGATATAGATCAACAAAATTTAATCATCAGAATGTTCATAAAATCAGAAACAAGTTGCTTGAGAACACTTTTACCCACTTTTACCCGTGCTCAGGCAAAGGACACAGTACGGTGTTTTTTTAAGAAAAAATCAATTTGCCCCCGTGCCTGAGCTTGTGCCTAGGCAGTGTGAGGCGTGGAGGATATTTTTGTAAAATTTTAGGTGAACCCCACCACATTACCTGGGCAAAAAGATTTACTAGCGGTTGAGATCCAGAGATACACGGGAAGCCAACACTTGCAAGGCTTTATAGATGCTAAAAGCATAAAAGATACAACTGTGATTAATACACAACTCATCTTGATCTTCAAAAACATACAGGCCAAAAGTTTATCTCCTTACAATCGCACTACTTATTTCATAACACGAGCCTTAACAGGGGAAAAAAAAATACTTACCAAGATTGAAATAGTCTATGCTCCAAACAAAGTATGGTTGACTCCATAACACCACAAATGTATCATAGACTTAGTAGGTGTAACCCTTCTGGAACATTCCGGTCTTGGCCTCGTCGCTCTCACCTTTGGCAGAGTAGCGGCCGAGCTGGGCAATGGAGTTGGCCTTGGCACGAACCAACAGAGCCTTCTGCGCGGCCTCAATGTTTTCTGGAAGGCCTTGCCATGTCTTCAGAACGCTGTTCTGGAGGGCTCGTGCATAAGAGAATGACACATGCCACGGGTTGGGAGATTGGTTCATGGCGTTTAAGTTTAGGGTTGCTTCCATTTCAGACTGCCCTCCCGACAAGAACTGCAAGATTATAATTTTGTTATTATACTGTAATTAATCATTTCATCACAAGTAACGGGTGAGATTCTAACATGCAGCAAACAATAATCTTAAGGATTTATCAAAGCATATCACTCAAGGGAAATGGTACCTTCCTTCCACCGTTCTGTAATGTAATTATTTTATTTAACTCGGTTATCCGGTAGGATTTATGGCTTAGATTCCATCTGGTTATATTAACAATTCTTCAGGTTAGAAATGATTAAGCTTGTAAATGGAAGAGTCCGGCTGTGGCTTTCTTAGTTCTGGTACTAGCATGCTAGTATGTGGCCCAATGGACCAATGCATTCAGCGAAACATTGAAATATTTACTAGGAGTCACATGTAGAGGTTGCTTCATGCGTCAACCCAATTTACTCAACATCAAAGTTTTGAGGGTTTATATGCAGGAACTAAAATTGCCTTTTCTTTTTTCCTTTTCCCACTTTGTTTCTTTTGTCCTTTATTTTGTACGTATTTGCGCGATCGCTCGCTCGCTCGCTCACGGGCACATGTTAATTTGGGAGAGGACGTAAATATCAATTTCATCAGATGGCAGGGATGAGTGAACCATGTTAATGAATAGCCTATATTTAAGCTTTGCAATATACATATATGGACCCTAAATATCAATGCATGTAAAAGTGGTGAGATGAAAAAAATCAGCCTCAGAGAACTTAAAAAACCCACTCCTTTTGATGTGATTGGTCCGAGTATTATTCCCAAATATGTCTCAGAAAGTATTTGACTATTTTCTTATTAAAATTAGTAAAGAAAGTGAAAATACTATAGCTTAAGGGTGAGTAGTACCATGATGCCTGGAACTGCAGGTGGCACCCTCCTGTTCAGCATCTTGAGGGTATATTTGGCAATGGTCTCGGGAGATGCCTTCTCCTTGTGTTCAGCACCAGGAGTAACCATACTAGGTTTCAACAAGATGCCCTCAAACACCACATTGTTCTCAGCCAAGTAGTAGAAGACCTCTGCCCATACTTTCTCAGCTACCTCGAGTGTCCTGTCAATTGAATGGTCTCCATCAAGGAGAATCTCAGGTTCCACAATTGGTACAAGACCATTATCCTGCAAATTAGTAAAGTTAAAAGCATTACCTCTCTGAAACCTAACTATTTCACCATATGGCTGCATATACAAGTAAAACGAAGAGGATTTGTATCATTACAAAGAACTATTTGAGTGATTAAACATGACTTAAAGAAATAAGCTGCAAAACTTTGTTGTAGGTGAACGGATCAAAAACATCTTCAATGTAACAGAACTTGTTAGAACTAAAATAATTCGTACATAACTTTTTTATGCCAATACGTGCACAATTAACAAAGTGCATTTGTTTGCCCAAAAACAAGAATATGATTCATTTAAGTCATCATCATCAAGGACTAGGGATAAGCCTAAAAGAATATGGATTAACGCAGTAAGAAAATGAAACAATTGCTGTTAATTTGACAGATACAGCCTTCAACAAAGCTTAATAGAAAAATGGGATTTGTGCGATCAACCATAAATATTTGGGGGAAAGGATTGAAAGCATGTATGAGCCATGGAGGACAACCTGATTGAGAAGGCTCCAACCAAACTTATGAAATGGACTCCCCACCTAAATTCACATTCGATGAACTTGCAATTCTATGAGTTATTCTGGGTTTCTAAGATCTGGGCGTAGCAGCAATATGTAAGAACGGAGCTTGCCATAAAGCAGCCTACACAGCCAATTAGAAGGCACAGAGAAAAAAGGTCCTAGACTTGTCAGACAAGCAGTTAAAACTCATGCAACAAAGGAGCAATCCTCAAAATCTTCCTCTACGGCTACACCAGAAAAGAGTATACAAAAAGAGAGAGTGCAACAAGGTTTGTCGTGGGCACTGCATTATATCCCATCCCGAGGCAAAACATAAAACCACAAGGCCAATTTTGCAGCTCATTCTCACCAAAGATGTTGTGACGAAGCCTTTGCAATAAATGACTTCAAAGCAAAGCCCACTTTTAGAATTCTATTTCTCCTCGGTAATGGCATGCTAGATTATTCGTATTGATGTGTATTTAGTTAGACAGAAGTCTAAGTGATTCAAGATTGATTAATGAGATATCAACTTCCGTTATAGACAATAAATATCTGAAGAAACTAAACTACATATCCTGGAAAAGGTGTTGATAAATGATACATGCAGTTCAAGATACCAAAATTCAATTATATAAAATGTCTGTTGTAGATTGCAGTAACTGGGATCTCAAGAGAATCGATAGTACCTGAGAAATGGCAGCATATCGAGCAAGCCCCCAGGCAGCCTCCTTAACAGCAAGGGCAGAAGGTCCACAAGGAATACTAACCACTGTTCGCCTGGAGAATTTGGTGACAATACATA
Organism: Agave tequilana; assembly: GCA_038442645.1. Classification (NCBI taxonomy): domain Eukaryota; kingdom Viridiplantae; phylum Streptophyta; class Magnoliopsida; order Asparagales; family Asparagaceae; genus Agave; species Agave tequilana. Next base: position 46,271 of record JAVJIF010010066.1, read on the forward strand.
TCAATCATCAGGGTGTTACATAATACATAGTAAAGAAACAGTTGTACGCAAATTCCCAACAAAGAGTTTGGACTCACCACTTAGCAAAGCGTGCGCCCTGCTTGTAATACTCAGCACTTCTTGAGGCCAAACCATCCAATCCTTGGCACCAAGATTCGTTGTTTGATCCTGGTAGAGGCACCAAACCCTTGAGAGGGGGAAAAAACAAAGTGCAATACCAATTAGTACAATTCAGTGTCATAAGCATAGTCTGCAAAGATATATACAGCAAAGACAAAGTGAACAAAAAAAATGTCATATATGAGTGAACAACAAAATTTACATGTTCACAGGTTACATGTATACATATTTAACAGAAATATTTGACAATATTATAAAAACAACTAAACCTTTATCCCAAAATTTTGGGGTGGCATATTCTACAATTTATGAAAATGACGAATGCTTTCAGGTCTATTTAGTTTATTTTAGATTGCCTGATGCATAAATAGGTTTAATAACAAAGCTCGCTGACTATACGCATTTAAGATTAAAGAAATTGAAATGTTAACACTAACAGCTGATTAAATTTATATTGAAATATTTCTTTTTCAACAACATTAAAAAAATAAACACGTGTTAAAAAGGTTTTGCTTAAAATACACAGTATTTTGCTTAAAATACACAATATTTTGCTTGTGTTTCTTTTCTTAGATGAATACACATTAAGGCTCTAGAAATGTCTTTTTGTTTCTTAAATAAACTTTTGCAAACTATATTCATGAGCTTACTACTTCAAGTATCCTCAGGAAACTAAATTAAGAAGCAGAGCAAGCCAGAATAGCTGGCTAAGTACCTTGTCAACTTTAATGCCAGGCACAATTTTCTGATCATGCAAGACATCCACAAACTTCTTCCCATCAGTTGTGGACTGATAAAGTGTCTCCTCAAAGAGAATGGCACCGGAGATATATTCACCCAGTCCAGGAGTAGTCAACAAAAGCTGTCGATAAGCTTGGCGATTAGTTTCTGTGTTGTCCAAACCAATGGAAGCCAGCCTTTTGCCACATGTAGCATTGGATTCATCAATTGCAAGAATTCCACGTCCAGGGGAAGCAACCGTTTTCTAAAGTTAAAAGCATAGAAAGAATAAATCATAAGAAATCTGTTAGAGATATAGCCAAAAAAATGAGTGAGACTGTGAGAGAATGGTTTGACATTAAGGATTTAGCAATCCATAGGTAGAACCAGTTGACATTTTTATCAGTCAGAAGTTTAAAACAATATTCTTCCAGTTAAAGCACAATAAGTAACTCCCGAAGAAGCTAGAGCATGTTGACATAATGGACTCTGATAGCCCCAGGCTTCCCATTAACTTAATTAAGACATTGACCAGACTTTCACATCTTTTCAGTTTTATCATTTATCATTTCTGCCCTCTAGACTTTATATTCTCAAGTGAAGTTTGCAAAATGCTAGTAGAGAACAGAAAGAAAAATTCAAAGTATGAATGGAGAGATGGTTTTGAAGTGTAAGTGTAGAAGGTAGAAATCAAGCATAATCACCCAAACCCGCTGCATAGTTGCATACCAGAAAAAACTAAATGATGATGAACCAGAATTGAATGAATGCGGGTAGATCATTTCATCATAGTTTAAAAAGTAAGCCTCCCACAGCTACTACATTCCTTTTGGGCAAACCAGTTAAGTCACAGAGTAAGGCTCTACCTGACACTGATTCTGACAAGAAATGATTTGCCCATAATGGAATTTTAAGTTCCTTCTCAATATTTTATTTGAATGTTTTATTTTACTCTTCAACTATTCCCTGGTCATTGTCCTAGATCCCATTACAGAGGCATCTTTTTTTCTATTTTTTTTCCTTTTTCGCGAGCATGCCATAACTTGGCATGAGTCAGATTCAAACCCCAGACATCTTGTACCACTGAGAGAGGTTTTACCACCTTGGCACAAAGGAACCCGCTAAAATGGCCATTTTGACTGACGTTACAATCAAAGCATATTCGATCCAACTTAATAGCAAAGCAAGAAAACAACAGAAGGATTCAAAAATTCACAAAGGGCATTCTTTAAATGTTCATAAAACATGAATAGGAACTTAATAGTAGTTCTAATTTCCCCGAGCTTAAAGGCTTCTTAAAGATTCTACTTGCTTTGCAACAACTCATCTTTATGGGAGAACTAACACATGTTTGTGATATTAAAAGTGGCATTGTTGTATCATAGTTTTCTTTCCATATCACTCACACAATAGATGGCTTGCTCACACAAGTCAATTGTGTCAAGTAATACTTATCATTATTGTACTTAGATGCTCCTTACTTTGAGGAAATGTTGTATACTTGTATTTCATTTCCTGTGTCGCTAATATAGACAACAGAAGACAACTAGACTAAATCATTCAAAGGTACAGCATCACTCTGTGGCTACAGGGTGTCAATACACAGTTTCCATTTCATTGAATTGTTTAAATGCACTGCAGTAGATAGATAGCTACTTTTAGATATCATTTCCACAGTGCTAGGTGAGTTCTCCATGGTTGTTCCTAAAAGTAGGTGGCAGCATGCTATCTTGCTTAAAATGTCGCCTTAACCCAAAAGGGCATAAAATGCAAAATCACATTAAAGTCTGACAACCATTAAACCCCCAATAGAAATATGAGAGAATACATTATCAATATTCATGAATCCTTATTCTTCATTTTGTCACACTGTGGGGTTGCCCATAATATACAATATGTAATTTACTCATCATGTATCTTAACGTTGGCTTGAATTTAAGTTTGCTAACCTAACATATTAAAGTAAAAACTTCACAAATAAACTGAAGAGTTATACGAATTTTACAGTTCTTTTTTTTAATCTTGAAAATCGATTTATCACCATACTAACTAACATCAACTAGCTTCTCACAAAGCATTCGAAATTTCAATTGCCGCAAACCAATACAGATAATTAAAAGCTTGCAAGTCAAAGTATTAAGTCAATCATACCAAAAGGTCCTTAAAACACAGTTGCTTTGCACTACTAAAGAACTAAAGAATAACTGATACTCCATCATTAAAAAAAAAAAAATCATCAATACAACCAAAATTGAAACGTTACATACAAACGAAAGTTTGAAGTGAGCAAGAAATAAATCACAAAAAACGCATGAAGTCAATAATTCTTTTTCCATTCACTGAACTAAACAAGATTAAATATTTCATGAAGTCAATACTTCTACAAACATTGACCCTATAAAATATCTTAGCATTACAGATCTGAAGCAAAGAAGCAATCTTTTTCACCAATTCATAATCCCAAGGATCAAGCTAGCGAGATCAGAGCACAGAACACGACAACCAACTGATCAAATCACTGAGAACCGCGTGAATACTAATGAACAATAATTAATACCAAAAACTAGGGTGAAAGGCTTAGTTGATTACAGCGGTCTGGACGAGCTCGTCGGTGTAAGATCCGGCCCTGACGGGCATCGCCACTCGTCGGGCGGGCGACGGCCGGATCGAGGCCCCGGCGCGATCCAGCGGCCCCCGAACTCCGGCGAACTGGCTCGACGGAGCGCTGATCTTTAGCGACGCCATTGAGTTTCTCACTCCAAGGGCTTTATCTCTCTATCGAGCGGGCGAAGGGCGACAGAGAGAGAGAGAGAGAGTCGTGAAGAAATAAAAAGAGGCTGGTGTCTCTCGTCACCTCCGCCAACGAGCTTATAAGACCGAGGCAGCTTTTTGGGAACCTCCAACGAAAATTACATAATTACCCTTGTTTATTTAGAAAATATGCGACTTTGCATACAGCTTCCTATAATTTTTCATTATTGCATTTGTACCGTCTGATTATTTTGGATAAAATGTGAAAACCTCTTAAAGCCTATTAGTTTGTTGGATGGAAATGGAGCTGGCATTTGCTACAAATGTACAAATATATTTCTAATTTTTTATATTTGATTAACAAGATATTAAATTAAATAAGAATGATAATTGAAAGTTTGAAACTACAAAGTGTAAAGAGAAATACAATAAATGCTATAACTAAATAATTGTAGTAGTTTTTATCTTTTTCAGACAACTTCCCACAATTTACTGTCACTTATTTACCAATGAGTTACACCTTAATAGAAAATTAGATACAATATCTATTATTTGTCACGTTACCAACTAATTCCTTTCATTTTATGATTTTTACCTATAATCACTCCATTAACCATAAATGACTTGTCATGTCATATAAGCAAAAAAAAAGTTAATACAACAAATATTCATGAGATATACCAAACTTTCTTTTTCATGGTATTATAAACTAAACAGAGTTCCTAGAAGTCATTTAACGTTTAAAGGCTGAAAGAAGAAACTTAAAATATTTTCTTACAACAAATATTACATGTAACTCTTGTTATATTTCTATCACAACAAACAAAAATAACATTTGATCTTTACTACCAATAAATCTCGCAGAACACGCACGTTGAGCATGCATGTGCTGCTTGTATGAATAAGAAATAGTAATTTTATAAAAATAAGAGAGAAACTGATAAAGATGTGAAACTCATGTAAAAATTATATTTGTTATTTAGTTTTTTTTATAAAAATTCCAACAATGGATTACACTTTCATAAATGTGTGAGACTCAGTGGCAAAAGGCTTAATTAAAATTTTATAGTAACTAATTTCTAGAAGTGGTATTTTTTTCCTCAAACATATTAAGTTTGGTATAATCATTAAAAAAAGGAAAATTTTAGAGGTCAAGAGAAAAAATAACAATGCAAAAAAAGGCTAAGCTGCTACACAAATAAGATAATATACAGGTATCTACATGCAAAAAACCGAGGTCTCGTTTGGTGACACATTCAAGGGTCATCTCGTCACTCCAGCTCGCTCCGTTGTTCTCACCGAGGCGAGGTCGAATCACGTGTAACCCCGCCAGCTCTCAGATCGATGCTTTCGACGATCAAAGTCAACAACTGACCAGATCGTTCTGGTGCTCCTTCATTTGTCCTTGTTGAAGAGTAACCATTTAGTAAAACGAAGGCAAAGGGACAATTGTCTAATAATTTTAATGGTAGGTTCACCAAACCTCGAAAGCATAGTGATCTCCTCCCCCCATCATTTTTCAGTTCATGAATTTTGGACTCGTCTGCAACCAACGTGGCGTCCATGTGGGCCCGCGGATGATTATTGGATCGGATCTTGACCTGGCCCGTTATATAATAATTTGATGGAGTTCGGTGCGTAGTTGGGAACCCACCTGTGCAATTGGATCACACGTGGAATGATGGAAAATTTGAATACTGGGCTCAAAGGTCCTCAATTATGGTAATTGGTTAAGATTGCAAATGTCGATGTAGCGCACTTTTTAGCGAAGGGGGGAAAAAAAAAAACGAGCTCCACATGTGGGGTGCTATTCTGAAGCAGACCAATTGCTAAAATAACAGCGCTTATTTCTCTAATTGATTCAATGTCACTTGAGATCGGATTCTTACTAAATTCATTTTCTTTGACGTTGGGTTCTCTCCCTTTGAAATCAGGGGCTCTTGACTTGAACTGGTTGGCTGTGTTTTGTAGCACGCGTAATCTGATTCTCCTCGCGCGAATCTACAACTCTCGTGACTGAGTGAGACTCTATCTATATCTCTCAGATAATTTTTTTTTAATCTTCTATAATTTATATCACATGTGCGATAGGGTTTTAATCAAGATAAGGTCAATGACGTGTTAGGACGAGTGAGTGAACAAAGAGGTCTCAAAATCGAAGTTTGCGCGCAACATGCATACAACCTAAAGAGAGATCGCCGGTAAGGGTTAAGTCACTAGTAAAAATGAGTCGAGTTTTGAGAGATCTTAGGTTCAAATCTGAACTACGATTTTTGTTTTGAAAACTTGAGTGTGGGGTATAACTCAGATTGGATGGGGTGAGTTTGATACTCGTCTAAGTTAAATTTGCCTTGCAAATTTGTCTTCTCTAACAAGAGTCAACCCAGTTTCTAATAGTCCTAAGGAGAACCGATTTAGTTTAACTCCTTGCTGGGTAAAACACTGAGTTACCAATCATCTTCTTTTGACCAAGTGCCCGAGCTTTTCCGCCTTGCCTCACACGAGGAGGCGGTGGAGGGAGCGTGAGAGGGAGCTTAAGAGAGAGTGAGGTTGCGAGGAGGTTGGGAGAGATACAAAAGCAAAGCAAACGAATGAGATTTAGGCCATGATATTGGCTGGCAACGGTGAGTAAAGCTGAATATCTATGATATTCACGTAACATTTTCTTAATGTAGCACTGACGCCTGATGTATGATAGTTTCGTGACAATTATTGAAAAAATTCATGATATTTATTACCTTTTCTAAAATACGTGTTAAATTTTTTATTAGAAACGAGTAAAAGTTCATAATAGTTTTATGTAAGATATGACAATTGAGAAACTTCACCAATATGAGGAGGTTGGGCCTGGGCTTAACAGGCCAAGCTCGAAAGTAGGAGGCCGGATAGGGCCTGGGCTTTACTTTACTCCCCGCCCATGGACATTCTGGCATGCCCGTGCATCACACGGGACCATATCTCCGGTGTCAGAATAATTCATTGCATCCCGCAAACTCATCCGAAGGTTTCGCCGAATTCCACCGCCCAAAAACCCTGACCCCGAATAATTTTGCCCCAACTTTGACGAATTAAACGAATTTATTCTCGAGCGGGAGTCACCCAAACCAAAACCCTAACCCTAATTCCACCGGGTTCTGATACTCCTAGCTGCAACTCAAAGGTACTTGTCTTGTTCTGTGTTGTATTTATTTTGTTCAAAATTCGGAGAAATTCAGTTATTTTTGTATTCTTATTGTTTTTTTTTTTTTAAAAGAATTATGTTATGCTCAGTCTACAGAAGGAGAAGGAGAAGCATCAACCCCATTTTGAAGCTGTGGATTCAAAAGGTATAATTTTTTTTTATCTTCTCAAATATTTTGTATTTTTTATAGTTGACCTGCTCTACAGTCTCTTATAATTTGAAGGGAAAAAAAGAAGGAAAAAAAGTTAAATTACTGATACCCGCATCCAACTTTCAAATATTTTATTGACCATCCTAAGCATTATCTGCCCAGTTCTTTCTTCACACTCCAAACAGCTAAGAGTGGAAAAGACAGAAATATCCGTCTTCTACATTCTAAGAAGACTAAAATTTGAACTCTAGTCTTTATATTTTGTATAATTATAATAATTATAATTATAGTTCAGGGTTCAGGTTCAGAGTCAAGGGCTTTTAATGGAAGAACATAAGGGCATTTCAGTCTTTTATGCTCTAAAGCATTTCTGGCCTGTTAAAAATGTAACTGGGCAGTGGAAGCTTAGGGCAACTCAATAGGCATTTTGATAGTTGAAGCGGGCATTTGGGCAGTTAAGGGGTAGTTGGAGGCGGATACAGTGATTCCCCCTTTATTTTAATTTATTTAGTTCATTGGATTGGGTATAATTTTTACGTTTGAGACATACCATTTCATAACTATTTTCTTTTCATAAGAAGATGAGTGTTGGTTTACCTTTTCAATATTTTGTCTGTTTGGTCATTTTTTTGCCTAATAATGGTGTGAAATTCTGGATTCTCCCTGTGGATATTAGCTATGTTGTTATTTCAGTTGACAAACTCGATTATGTATCTTACTCGAGTTATCATAGACTACAGCCAGTTTCACTTCCGCCATTGTAGTTCACACATGATACACTGATGCTATTTGCACGACCTCTATCACGGCCTGATTGATGCGAGATGTGATTCAGTTCTACCCGATCGTGCCTGTTATCTTTTACCACTGCATTCACTAGAGACGAATGTTTTTAAGCCGGAGAGAATGATGGAGATCACTCCAGTTACTATTTTGTAGTTTGTTTTAAGTTATTTTTATTTTATTTAGTGTATTTTTTTAGTCTCACATCGGTTGTGATGGAGATCTCTTTCTTGTAGGGGTCTATATAAGACCAAGCCTTGTAGTGTTTTAATTAGACTATGATGATTTTAATTAGACTATGATGAATTGAAATGAAATCCTTTTGTGAAGCATGCTAATTTACTTTCAAATTTGAATCTTTGCATGGTGATGTGCAGAGTGGGAGAGAGATCTCCTGAGTGCTGAAGCACAATTCCTATCTTTATCTCCTAAATCCTAATTCATCTTTCCCTTCTTTCTTCTCCTCCCATTTCTGTTCTGCATCATCCATATACCACGCTTTGATGCCACTTCTTTCAGGCTATATTTATCTGGGGTCGACATATTCCCGAATCATCCATAACAGCCCTATCATTTCTTGGCTGATGTGCAAATAGGCCCTTTATGCTGGTTTCATAGCTGTTTTATAATAGTTCCAGTTAATACTTAACCACCTGAATAGCAAGTGCCTCACTTTTCTATTTTAAACATCCTCTTCCTTGACATGAATTTTGAAAGCTCCGAGTCAGGTTGAACAATTTGTCTGAGAAGTTTCTTGCCTCATTTCTAGCTGCGTTCCTTGATATATGCACTGAAGTTGTATCCCATGTATATGGTCTAGCCAATTTCTATAACTTTATTCTGTTGTGCACGAGGAGTATAGTGTTCATATGAATGAACATCATAGGGGGGACTCCAGTTACCAGTTGCTCTTTCCCTAGTGTAAAGAAAGCTAGAGAATGTGTTTGGCACCCTTTCTTTATTATATGCTTTCCCTAACGATTAGGACATAATTTCATCTCCTCCTTTGACTTTTGGTTTCCATGTTTGTCTCTCTGTCCATGATAAAAGGTATGAGTACGAATGAGATGTCTGTGTATGGCTTTGTCTCACTGGTGATATAATATATAGACAATTAGAACACCTCTGCATTAATTAAACATTGAAATCCATGAAATGACATTGCTAACTCTTGATTTTTTTTTTTTTGTGAATCATGAAGAAAATTTCACAATTAAAGCAGTAGGGTAAAGAAAAGGCTTCAAGTAAAGTGAGCAATATCCCTCATTTAAACTGGGTGCTGGTAGATGATTATCAGTTTTTGCCAAAAGCTTTCTGGAAGACCACTGAGCTTGTTTGCCCAACCTCTTTTTAAGCTTACTTTAAATAAAATTTTGTACAACTTCATTAAACATCCTTTTAATTGGAGAGGTCCAATCCAAGAACATCTGTAATTAGTTGTCTTTTTATATATTTTTTCTGGAGGATGATTGAGCTAATTGACTACCAGCATAGTCATATGGATGATTGATTTCATATGAAGATCGACTCATTCATTTTCTCATTATCAACTTGAATGATAAGTGTAATGCAGCATTAGGCTATATCTTTGAGCCTAGAATCTTTTTCGTCTAACATGTGAGAGCGTCTTTTCATGCCAGATAACATATAAAGTGTAGTTTCACTACTTCAAAGACCAACCTTGATTTTCTATAAGACTTTACATTTTAGAACCTAATTTGTCTTCTTGTTGTAACTAAAATTCGTTTTTGAACTATCCATTTTTTACTCATTATCTTTGCTTTTATATGTTTCTATGTTTTATGTTATGTCAGTTCTTGCAAGATGAAAAGAATAGAAGGAAGCACTACTGAGATAGCAGCTATCAATTCTGATACTATCACTATCGTTCTTTGCAAATCTTAGTAAGCATCCTGGAAGCATGTGCGTGATTATCAACATGTAATTCTGTTTCTATTTTTCCTGAATCTGAAAAATACTAAAGTTGCACATGTTCTTAATTTTGAAATCTCTTTTATAAATTAACTTTAGCTCTTGAATTGTGATTAAAATGTGTGACATTCTATTAAATATATTCAAACCTCTAAAAGTCATGCCAAACTTTTGATGCAAGTTTTCAAATATCTCCTTAATACGTGTTGATGATTATTTCTAACCCATTTTGGTCCTTATTTTACTAACTCATGTAAGATTTTTTGATTTTTTTTTTCATTTATACCATTTTCACGATCAAGTCTGAAGTACCCTAATTCTGAATCAATTGTCATAATTAATAATAGCAACTGTTGGTGATTAATTCTATCTCATTTTGTCCTTGCTTTACTAACTCATGTAAGGTTTTGTTTGATTTGTACCATTTTCACAATCAAGTCTGGAGAACCCTAAATAAATTGTCACAATTACTAATAGCAATTGTTGTATACAGGACAAGTACCATATATGGGTCTGCATGCATATATTATATGATATATAAGTGTCATTTTTGAATTATAATATGCTGCATAGATCACCAGTTAGTTGCAATTCAATTAGTGATCTATTTCATATTACAAGATTTCAAGCTTGTTTCTTCTATTACATCTATCATTGTTGGTTATCACATATTATCGATTCTCAAACTGTTCCTGGTCTTCAGATAAAATCGAGAAGCTAGAGTAAGCTGGTCATACCTCTGAATTTGGATGCCTTAAACCGAAAATCCCAACCCTACATAATAAGCATGATGTGTCATTGCCTTTCCACTAAAAGTAGGGCCATCAGTAGATCTACCAGTTTCCTTCTTAATAAATATGGAGCTATATTAAATACTGACGTGAAGGATACATTATCAGCTTTTGTCTTTTGACAAGTATATACCTCACACTTTTACTCTGTTATAACGGTTTCTAGTTAGCTTGTTTATCAGACTTTCTCTTCCTTGGATCAAGCCTCTGTTTTTGCTAGAATCTGATGTGAAACTGGTCCTATTTATATATGTGGGGGATTCTCGCTATGTCTTCCTTGGCTAGCAGGAGCCAACTGTCATTTCTCCATGCCAACCCGATGACTTGTGTAGTGTTTCACCTTTCTCTTTTAACCACCAAGCTTCATAGCTTCCTAGTTTGTGTCGAAGAATGTTCTTTTTTTTTTCCTTTTCTCCAGCAGTATTATTTTCTCAGGTTTCATTCATCAACAGGTTTCCAGCACCTTCTGACAGATGATTAACTAGAAGACCATTGCAATTATCTCTCAACATAGCATAGTCTTTCCTTTAGGAGTTTAAATATAGTATTATTTTTCTAATTAATGATTAGTGTTACCCTTTTCCCTATACGAATGCGTATTCGAAAGTGTCACTTTAATGAACTCCTATTCTGTCACCACTGATTTTTCCATGTTGCATGTACTTCTCCAAGTCTACTGTGGCCTTTCTACTGTTTGCAAGTGGTCTAAATTTTTCTTAGTTTCTTTCTTTACTTTAATCTGAACTACCGATTGGAACAAAACTTAGCTTAAATGTGAATGAATTATTCTGAAACATTGTTTGCATACTAGTTATCCAACTTACCGATATCAACTTCGAAGTAAATCTATACAAGCCATTCTTTTGCTTTTCTTTTTTGTGCCAACTTCAGAGCCTTAACTACTAGCTTGGACTCCTAATCTCAATCTTTTTGACTTGTTGTCGTTACACAAAACCCCATGTTACTCGATGTGCAAAGGTGGCCTTATTAAGTCTCCTTATCTCTCTGGCTTTTGTCATTTTCTCTGTATCAGATATAACATGTACATAGTTAATTAGTAAGTTTAGTTACAGAGAGTCTTGATAGTATTACGAGTTTTAGTTTCAGTATGATATGATTTTTTTACGGGGTCTATATAGAAAGAGGCTTACACATGGTTCTCTGCAATTGTATTTTTGTATTTCTTTTAAATATCAATAAAAATATAGTTCTTCGTAGTTTTTCTTTAATATAGTATCACAGCCCTAGGGTTTGTTTTAATCTAAATCACCAAGATTTTTCCTTCCACCACCACCAGCATTATCATCATCTTCTTGTCTACTCTACGGGGACGTTTGTTTCGCGTAAAACTCCGTAATTCGTAAATGACTTACTACCCAGTTACAACTACGGCGTTTGTTTGGACCGTAATTCGTAAAAGTACGTAACTCAACTAACACTCACTTGCAACCCAGTTACCACTCACTTACAGCCCAGTTACAGTTATTTTGTGGTCATACAAATTTGTAATATTTTTTATATTAATATTAAAAAAATTTAATATTTAACTTTTTAATATTTATTTGCAGTATTAAAACTTTTAAAATCACCAAATAGTTAATTTTGTGGTCAACTTTTTCACTTAGGACTTATACATTACGACAACCAAACACCGTAAAGTACAGTACACTTTCCCACTTTACAATTTTATATTACCAATCAAACACCGTAAAATTTACATACATGTAACTCATTTACAATTGTAAAAGACTTTACCATTACAACTACGAATTACGGCCAGTTACGACAACCAAACAGACCCTACAGCTAATGCCACCATCATCCTCTTTGACTTCCAGTAATGCTATAATAATCTACCTCTACAGTACTGTTGCTATAATACTGCTGCTACAAGATTGCTATTGTATGGCTATAGTATCACCTGCTGTAGGTGCTGTTGCCATCATCTTCTTCTCTTTCATTCCTGGATTTGATCAGATCACATCCTACATGATTTGAGTAGATCTGATTTGGTTTTCAGAAAAAAGAAAGGATGCAAAAGTGAATTCCTTGCAATTGGCGGTTATTGGATGTTGATTTTGTTTTACCCCCGGGGAGGATCTCGTGTATATTATGTCATTGTATCCTACGAGAGGAAGAGAATTTTGAGAGAATTCAAGTTGTGATATGTTTGTGTGTCATATCCCAAGGGATGATCAGAAGTGTTGTAGCTTGAGATCTATTGTAGTTTGAAATTCCAGGAGAGGTTCAGGGATAATCATAGAGATTATCGACTATTGTAGTTTGATACCAAGAAAGGATCAGAAAGATTGTCATTTGAGTTAGTTTGGGTTTCCAAGGACGGATCAGCGGGGTTATCGTTTAAGTTTGATTTGGTTTATGGTTCAACTCAGATTTGGTCTGGTTTGATTTTTGTTGTTTTTGTCGGTTCAGCTCAGCTTTGACTAGGCTTTTTTGCAACTTCTACATGATTTGGTTTGAATTTCGGTAGCTTGACATCAAGATCAGCCGCGTAGCATCTGCACCAACAATTAGTACTTCGACATCAGTAGTTTATTCATAGTTTTGCTTTTCTTTCAATCTCTACATATATGATTTGTTTTTTCATAGATTTCTCCTCTCTCTTTTTTAATTTTTGTGTTTGTTTTCAATTTTCTACATATATGAACTACTCTCTCTCCTTTCTTAGTTCTGTTTTCTCAGTGCCCTTTGAATAAACAATACAAATGACCGGTCCAATTATACTGGTAATACTAACTATTCACCAACACTAGACAACTATAAGATGTTTACGCCTTCAAAATTCTTCCCCTACATGTCTAAAAGAGAGAGAAATTAGATAACAATTAAAATTAAATGATTATTGAAACGACAGGTATATAGGCTTCATCGCTTAAGCCATTGCCTAGGCGCTTAAGTGGCCAGCCTAGATGGCTGCTTTTTAAGCATTTCTTACTATCATAGAGAAACAGAAACAACAATCCTTTAGCCTATGTATTTTAGCCAAACCTGTTGGCACAATGGGCTTCTAATGCAAGAGATGACAAGTATAAAGAGAGACAGATAGTAATAAAAGCTAATAGAAATAAAGAGGACAACACACCAGTATTTAACGTGGTTCGGTCAATCTGACCTACGTCCACGGAGAAGACAACAAGAGGAATCCACTAATCAAAAGGGGAGAATTCAAGAGATTACAACTCTAATCTCACTCACCCAAATCTATTGAAACCCAACTCACTAGAGCTTAACAAAAAGAAGATAAATGATAAGAGAAATGAGAGAATAATACAATATTTTGCAACTCTCTCTTCTCACTTTCTTGCCTTGCCTTGCCTTGAAATCTCATGCAATGTGATGCCTATTTATAGGCAAATTTTAAATCCATTCATTGCTTCACCTCACACATACATCAAAATCATAGGGTGGCCCAATTGATTTTATAAGGGCGGCTAAGATCTTCATAGTGTGACTATGATCTTCATAGGGTGGCTATTGATGACTTTTAGGGTGGCTAAAGATTTCATAGGGTGGCTATTGATGACTTTTAGGGTGGCTAGAGATTTCATAGGGTGGCTAATTGATTTTGAGAAAAAGTTTAAGAAGATGGCTTGGTTTATTCATTAAGACATATCAACAAATCTCCACCTTGTCTTGAATGAATAACAAATCTCTTCACATTAACTTGAATCGTATCAAGTGTAACGCCCCGATTCCAAGGCTACGGGGACGTCACTGCGACGTACATACGCAGGTCAGAAATACCCTTACGTATATACGCTAAGCATCAGTACAAACAAGAATCAGAGTACGACAAAGCGTAACGTCCTTTCATATGCCAACATAAGAAGTACAAGGTACAAGGTTATCACAGAATGTGACATATATTTACATATCGCATGCATCATATATCACAGCCAAACTCAAAAGTACGATTTACAAGATAATTACAAAGATGCTCACGAGCTGAAGAAAGGTCCCGCGAGCCAAAAGGAAAGTCTGGGATGACAGCAACCGAGACTAATCAGCCTGCTCGGAAAGGAAAGCCTGGTCCTCCACAGAAGGCTCCACCTCGATCCAAGGTTCGGAACCTGAACATACAAATTCAAGGGAGTCAGGACCTCCCAACAAGTAGAGCAGGTAACAGCCGAGTGGCAACAGAAACATGAACATGAAAGTTGGTACAATATCATGAGAAATCAGCCAGCAAGTAGAAGCGCAACATGTTAAAAAAGAAAGGGCATTATATAAGCTTAAGCTACGGCCTCATGAGACTAGTACCTCGAGGGAATAATCCAAACAAGGAAACCCTCATCTATATACCTTTATCTCATGACACCTGTATTCCAAGCGCATACAACACCCACAATTAGCGTCTTATTATTGTTATTATTATTATACTCGTCTTACCCTGATATCTAGCTATGTGAACTAGCGTCCCAGCACACATAGATCCATATCCGAGTAAAGCAAGGTTGTTATTGGAAACCAGCGGGGGTATCAACGAACTATGTTTACAGTGGGTCCCGTGCATACCCGGGACCACGGCCCAGGATGTTCCGTTGCTTGGTGGACGGAACCTGCCGCAAGGCTAACAGGAGGGACTTATTGTATGCCCTTATCATGATGGTACCAGGAAGGAGGGAGCCAGCACTCCCCTCGGTCGCCTGGAGGCCCACAGGTCAGACCGGAAATTTAGTTGCACAACATACCTAATACCACTGTAAACACGAACACATATTGACAGCCGCATGTTTCCCCCGACCCAATGCAAGTTGTCTTATTTTATGAATATTAGGTAATTATCAATTTCGGGAATGAGCAGGAACATGTCAGGAATACAGGTATATCAGGAGTACTGGTTCGTACTATCATGTAATCAAGTTGGTAAATCATGAAGTCCGGTCATCATTCCCGTTACAGTGATAATTATAGGAGTCAGGTGTATCATGCCTTGTGTTAATGGATAGCATGATAAGAGGTGATATTCATCAAGTAACATGTCATGAAATAACAATATATATAATGCATGTTCCAAGTATAAGACTTATTCCCAAGAAAATAGTTAATCAAAGTGATTCAGTCAAGATTAGTCGACTAAGGAAGGTGATTAGTCGACTAATGAGGGAGTTAGTCGACTATAGAAAAGGCAAGTCGACTAGTAAGGTGGCGTTTCAGGAGATCAGCGTTTTCAGAAAAGGGTTAGTCGACTAGAGTATTGGGATAGTCGACTAGTCTGCTGCGTTTCGCAAAACGGCGTCTCACGAAGTCGCGTTTCACAGGTCCGCGTCTTGCCACAAGTCCGCGTCTCATGAATCCGCGTTTCACAAGTCCGCGTCTCACCAGAAGGAGTTAGCCAGTAAGGGGATGAAAGAGTAGACCGCGTTTCAAGAAAGAGCGCGTCTCTCAAGGTCGCATTTCCAAGAGCCGCGTTTCCCAGAGCTGCGTTTCCAAGAATCGCGTCTCAGGAAAGTTAGTCGACTAGGGATAATAATTAGTCGACTAATAGGGTGCGTTTCAGAATAACAAGGCTGCGTTTGCAAGAGAGCTAGTTGACTAATGGGCTGGCCAAGTCGACTAATATGGGTGCAGAACAGAGAACAGATCCTGATATTTGAGGGCTGAGTTTGTTGATATTATTACAAGTATAGAATTAATGTCCAAGTCTTGGCGAGTAGAATTACTCGCCTAGAACGCGTCCAATGTCCAGCAAGAGTGCCAAGTGAAGAAGATGATCCCTTGCCAAGTCAATCACCAAAACGATCACCGGAATAATCATGAACGATTACCGGGAGATCTACGGTGATGAAGCTCGGTCCCAAACCAAAAGGAGGGCACCGGCCTAGAGTCCTGTCAACTGAGAAGAACACGGCCCCAAACCAAAAGGAGTGGCCGGTCTCCACAAAAGGAAGAGGTTGATGGTGCAAGTCCAGTTCAATATGGCAAAACGAGATTTTGCAAACGGCGTGACGGGGAATGAAACTATAGTCCGCCGGAAAGAGGTTGACGAGGAGGCAAGGATGGTATGCTCGGTGGAGGTTACGGTGGTGCAGGTGGTGGTGGAGATGGTGGTGAAGTTTTGGTGGAAAAATGGGTTCTTTGGTGGTGAAGAAGAGGAAGAAGATGGTGATGGAGATGATGTTTTGGTTTGTTGTTGTAGTTGGAATGGAGGAGTATATGGAGGGGAGATTGGTGGATGGAATGGTGGAAGAGATGGTGGTGTATGGAGGGTGGAAGGGTGAGAATGGCCAGCCAAAGGGCTGTTTCTTGCTGCTGTGGACGTTCTCAGGAAGTGGAGAAGGAAGAAGAAATGAAAAAGTGAAGAGAGAGAAGGAGTGGGGGAGTTATATATAAAGGGTAAGTTAAGATTATAACAAGTTTGCCATTCACTCAATGAAACTTGCGTTTCATGCTAAATTGGCCGCGTCCCACCACTCAAGGCTGCGTCTAGCTGCTGCTGGACGCAGTAAACCCTGCGTCCAAGAAAACCAAGATTGTGTTTACAGGAAAGTCAAAGAGGTATGGGTGATTTGACTAGTGTTTGATTGGCCCATAAGCTTTAAATGCAGCATGGAGAGGATGGCTGCATTTAATGATGGATCCAGCTGGTGAAATCTCGCGTTTGAGGAAGGAGAGAGAAATACGGTAAAAAGAGAAAAGTGAAATACTTGGATAATTCTCGGTATCTGGGAAAATACCGAAAACTCCAGAAATGCCCAAAAATTGAAGCGACTCAGAAAGCTACCCAAAATTCTCAAAAATCATAAATATTATAAAATGACTTTTGGTGAAATCGGTTTTCAGAAATTCTATCTCAGTTTTAAAATAAAATCCTGGAATACACTGAGAACGGTGTCTACACCGGGTAGGCTGAATTTTTGATAAAATCAGAAAAATCTCAGAAAATGCCTGAAGGAAGAAAATATAATTTTAAGAAGGAATGTGAAAGCGGAATCCAGAATTTTGATTCCAATTGCAAATTAAAATTCCTGGAATCAACCAATGATACTGGCCGACACCGGTTTTGAAGATTTATAATTAAATTCCGAAAAATTCCAGAAAATCATGAAAAATCTAGATTATTAGAAGATAATATTTGAAACTAAAATCAGTCAAATCTGGATACCGAACAGGTCAAATCATGCAGTACTGCTATATGAGTAAGGATAGTAGAAAATAAATATAATAATAATATGCTCAAAAATCAGAATACGTAACTGTGCACGTATACTGGGAATGGGGTGTTACAATCTATCCACCTTACAAAAAATTTCGTCCTCGAAATTTCAGGAAGGGGAAGATGACGGTAGAGAAGAATAGGAAGAAAGGGTTTTACCAACTAAGTTGAAAATAGTTGAGGGTAACGCTCACGAATAACGTCCTCCCGTTCCCATGTAGCCTCTCCTGGTGCGTGCCTATTCCAAGAAACCAATACTAGTGGTATTGCCTTATTCTTCAGAGTCTTAACACTTTTGTCCAGGATGGCCATCGGTTGTTCTTCGTAAGACAGATCAGGCTGTAGTTCCAGTTCGGAGTGATCCAGAATGTGACTCTCATCCTTGACATACTTCCTTAACTGTGATACATGGAATACATTGTGTACTCCTTCCAAAGATGGCGGTAGTGCCAATCGATAAGCCACCTCTCCCACGCGATCCAAATTTCGAATGGGCCGATGTACCTGGGACTGAGTTTCCACGAGTACCGAATCGGATTACCCCTTTGGTGGGTGATATCTTCAAAAATACATGGTCACCTGTTCTGAATTCTAATGGTCTTCTATTTGTGTCTGCCCAATTCTTTTGTCGGCTCTGAGCTGCCCGGAGGTGATCTCTGATAATTCGGACTTTATCTGTTGTCTGAACTAGAATGTCTGGTCCCATAAGTCTTCTTTCGCCGACTTCATCCCAACATATCGGCGACCTGCATTTTCTGCCATATAATGCCTCAAATGGTGCCATTCTGATACTAGCCTGATAGCTGTTATTATAAGAGAACTCCACCAAATGAATACAGTCCTCCCATGACCCTTTAAATTCTATCATGCAGGCTCGTAACATGTCTTCAAGAATTTGAATGGTCCGTTCCAATTGTCCGTCTGTCTGGGGGTGATATGAAGTACTGAATTCCAGACGAGTCCCTAAACTTTCTTGGAGACTTTCCCAGAAATGTGATCGGAATCTTGTGTCTCTATCTGACACGATGCTAACTGGAATTCCATGTAGACGAACAATTTCTTTCATGTACTTATCTGCAAGAACTTCTGTTGACTGACCTACTCTGAAAGGTAGAAAGTGAGCTGCTTTTGTGAGGCGGTCAACGATCACCCATACTGCATTGTTACCCTTAGGACTGCGAGGTAGAGCCGTAACAAAGTCCATGGTGATGTGTTCCCACTTCCATTCGGGTATCGGCAATGGCTGTAGAAGTCCAGCTGTTCTTTGGTGTTCTGCCTTTATTTGCTGGCAAACTAAGCACTTGGCCACATACTGGGCTATCTCCCTCTTCATGGCATTCCACCAAAATTTCTGCTTCAAGTCCCGATACATTTTAGTTCCTCCCGGGTGAATGGAATAGGCCGAACTATGTGCCTCTGCCAAAATTTTCTGTCGGACTTCTCCTTGGGGGACACAAATTCTGTTACCAAAATATAGTGCATTATCCGAATGAATGCGGATATCCGTCCTCAATCCAGCCTCTATTTGAGCTCTGAATTTCTGAAATCTGGGGTCTTCTTTTTGAGCTTCTTTAATCTCATCCATCAAGGTTGACTGGATCTGAAAGGTCATCAACTGTCCTGTCCTATCGACTCCTTGTACTATCATCAGGTCCAGTTTCATGATGTCCCGAATTAACTCCTTCTGATGCGTAAGTAGTACTAGCATTTTATTCTCTGGCTTCCTGCTCAATGCATCTGGTACTGTATAACTTTGCCCGGATGATACTGTAAGTCGATATCATAATCTGCCATTAATTCAAGCCACCGTCTCTGCCTCATATTCAATTCTTTCTGTGTGAAAATATACTTAAGACTTTTGTGATCAGTGTAGATTAGCACCTTGTCTCCCAGAAGATAATGTCTCCAGATTTTCAGTGCGAATATTACTGCCGCCAGCTCTAAGTCATGAGTTGGGTAATTCCTCTCATGTGGTTTCAGTTGCCTGGATGCATAAGCTATGACATGACCATGCTGCATTAATACACACCCTAGGCCTTTTCCGGATGCATCACTGTATATAACCATCCCTCCTCTTCCTGAGGGAGTCCTCAAAATTGGAGCTGTAATGAGTCTTTCCTTTAATTGCTCAAATGCTGCAGCACATTCCTCGGTCCATATATATTTTTCTCCTTTCCGGGTGAGCCTTTCCGGTGAGCTTCGTTAACGGGGCTGCAATTTTAGAAAAATCTTGGACAAAGCGCCTGTAATATCCGGCCAATCCAATAAAACTCTTAATTTCTGTTACTGTCCTTGGAATTGGCCAGTCCTTTACTGCCTGAATTTTACTGGGGTCTACTGAAATTCCTTCTTCTGAAATTATGTGCCCAAGGAAGGTCATACGGTTTAACCAGAACTCGCACTTGCTTTGCTTAGCATGAAGTTGTTCCTGTTGGAGAGTCTGTAACACTATCCTCAAGTGTTCTGCATGCTCTCTGTCGTTCTTCGAGTAGATCAAGATGTCATCTATAAACACTACTACAAACTGATCCAAGTACGATGAGAACACTCTGTTCATCAAATCCATGAAAACTGCAGGGGCATTGGTGACTCCGAAAGGCATAACTAGAAATTCATAATGGCCATAACGAGTCCTGAATGCTGTCTTTGGAATATCTTCTTTCTTTACCCTTAGCTGGTGATATCCTGATTGCAAATCCAACTTTGAAAATACTCGGGCCCCATGAAGCTGATCAAACAGATCATCAATTCTTGGTAAGGGATACTTGTTCTTGATTGTAACCTTGTTCAATTCTCTGTAGTCTATGCATAACCGTTTACCACCGTCTTTTTTGTTTGCCAAGAGCACTGGTGCTCCCCATGGTGAAGCACTTGGCCTAATTAATCCTTTGTCTAAGTATTCTTGCAGCTGCTTTTTGAGAATCTCCAACTCAGCGGGTGCCATTCTGTATGGAGCCTTGGATATCGGAACTGTACCTGGAAGAGTATCAATGGAGAACTCAACTGTCCTATCAGGTGGAAGTCCTGAGATTTCGGTAAACACTTCCGGGAACTCATCCCAAACTGGTACTTTCTTTTTCTGGATCTCGGCCGTAGTCATCTGTTTTTTTCCTTTGGCAGGTTTGCGTTCTCCCTCAAATTGGAACTCAGGCTGAAGCGGTATTCTGAAAATGACTTTCTTGTTTCGGCAATCAATGACCGCATGGTATCTGCTGAGCCATGTCATGCCTAAGATTATGTCGTACCCTCTAGTATCTAGTACGAGCATATCTATGGCCAAGGTTCTGTTACAGAGCTCTACAGGGCAATCAATACAAACCTTAGTAGTTATGACTACTCCATTCCCTGTACTAATCTCCCATTGGTGGTCTAAAGTTCTAACAGGTATATAATGCAAGTCAACAAAACGATCAGATATGTAACAATGAGATGCACCCGAATCAAAGAGGGCAAGAACAGGTTTCGAGTGTACCCTGATCTTACCTGTTACCACTTCTCCAGAAGTCTCGGCCTCTTCCGCTGTCAGGTTGTAAGCTCGTCCTCTTCCACGACCTGCTGCAGCTCTAACTCCCCTCTGGACTGGGCGGTTTACTTGCTGTGGGGGAGGGGGAAGAGCTCTCCTAACCATCGGTCCCTGGTTCCTCTGTCCATCTGGTCCTGGAAGTGCTGGTAGTACTTGGTTGGCTATTCCCATTCTCTTGTGGGGGCAGACTTCTACTGAATGATCATGGGAACCACATGCCAGGCATAACCCATTTGCCCTTCGGCAATTCTGCTGAGTGTGACCCGGTTTCTGGCAATAGTTACAAACGGGGAATGGTTTGGTTGTCTGGAAGGGGGCTCGCCGAAATGGTCGTCTCATTGGCGGAACCCTCGCCGCTCTATATGGACCTCCTCTCCCTGCTTGTGGAAATGGCCTTTTCATGGCCTGGTTCCCCATCATGTTAGTCTTCCCTTTCTCCAGTCCTCGCTCAACTTCCCGAGCTATGGTGAGGACTTGGGAATACGTTTTCAGCTGCTGGGGCATCAAGAGGATCTGAATGTCCATTCGCAAACCCTGTTGGAATCTACTCGCTCGCTTCTCTTCATCAGCTACCATATATGGAGCGAAGCGGCTCAGCCTCAAGAACTCAGCGGCATACTCATCCACAGACCGGTTCCACTGCTGAAGTCGGATGAACTGTTCTTCCATTTCTTTCTGGGCGGTGGCAGGGAAAAATCTACTATAGAAGCTTTGGGAGAACTGGTCCCACGAGACAGGTTTCTCCAATCTCGCTTCTTCAGCTAGCCACCAGGTCCTGGCTACATCCTTTAGCTGAATCTTGGCGACCTCCACTTGATTTTCTTTTGGGACCCGGGCTGCGTTCAACAGATCTGTGGTGTCAATCAGCCATTGCTCAGCATCTATTGGTTTCTCTTCTCCCGTGAATATCGCCGGTTGTAAACGCCTGAAGTCTGATACATTCCCCGGCCTTTGTTCCTTGGGAGTTACTAACTCTTGCCGAAGGAGTTCCGTCTGCTGTTGCTGATTTTCCATCATAGTCTGGATAACCCTCAGAATCTCAACATTCTCCCCCGCGGGTCCATTCGATGCTTGTCCGGCATTGTTACGACTCGTCCTTCTATCCATACTTATGTTGGTAAAAAGGAGACTGGAAACTGGAAAGATGAAAGGATTTTAGGACACAAGGAAAGGAATCAAGAAGGACAAGATAACTTGTACATTGTAGTTGGCAATGGCAAATTACATTAATTTGCTGCTTGATTGTACTATAGGTGTGAGAGCCTAGGCTCTGATACCAACCTGTAACGCCCCGATTCCAAGGCTACGGGGACGTCACTGCGACGTACATACGCAGGTCAGAAATACCCTTACGTATATACGCTAAGCATCAGTACAAACAAGAATCAGAGTACGACAAAGCGTAGCGTCCTTTCATATGCCAACATAAGAAGTACAAGGTACAAGGTTATCACAGAATGTGACATATATTTACATATCGCATGCATCATATATCACAGCCAAACTCAAAAGTACGATTTACAAGATAATTACAAAGATGCTCACGAGCTGAAGAAAGGTCCCGCGAGCCAAAAGGAAAGTCTGGGATGACAGCAACCGAGACTAATCAGCCTGCTCGGAAAGGAAAGCCTGGTCCTCCACAGAAGGCTCCACCTCGATCCAAGGTTCGGAACCTGAACATACAAATTCAAGGGAGTCAGGACCTCCCAACAAGTAGAGCAGGTAACAGCCGAGTGGCAACAGAAACATGAACATGAAAGTTGGTACAATATCATGAGAAATCAGCCAGCAAGTAGAAGAAGCGCAACATGTTAAAAAAGAAAGGGCATTATATAAGCTTAAGCTACGGCCTCATGAGACTAGTACCTCGAGGGAATAATCCAAACAAGGAAACCCTCATCTATATACCTTTATCTCATGACACCTGTATTCCAAGCGCATACAACACCCACAATTAGCGTCTTATTATTGTTATTATTATTATACTCGTCTTACCCTGATATCTAGCTATGTGAACTAGCGTCCCAGCACACATAGATCCATATCCGAGTAAAGCAAGGTTGTTATTGGAAACCAGCGGGGGTATCAACGAACTATGTTTACAGTGGGTCCCGTGCATACCCGGGACCACGGCCCAGGATGTTCCGTTGCTTGGTGGACGGAACCTGCCGCAAGGCTAACAGGAGGGACTTATTGTATGCCCTTATCATGATGGTACCAGGAAGGAGGGAGCCAGCACTCCCCTCGGTCGCCTGGAGGCCCACAGGTCAGACCGGAAATTTAGTTGCACAACATACCTAATACCACTGTAAACACGAACACATATTGACAGCCGCATGTTTCCCCCGACCCAATGCAAGTTGTCTTATTTTATGAATATTAGGTAATTATCAAATTTCGGGAATGAGCAGGAACATGTCAGGAATACAGGTATATCAGGAGTACTGGTTCGTACTATCATGTAATCAAGTTGGTAAATCATGAAGTCCGGTCATCATTCCCGTTACAGTGATAATTATAGGAGTCAGGTGTATCATGCCTTGTGTTAATGGATAGCATGATAAGAGGTGATATTCATCAAGTAACATGTCATGAAATAACAATATATATAATGCATGTTCTAAGTATAAGACTTATTCCCAAGAAAATAGTTAATCAAAGTGATTCAGTCAAGATTAGTCGACTAAGGAAGGTGATTAGTCGACTAATGGGGGAGTTAGTCGACTATAGGAAAAGGCAAGTCGACTAGTAAGGTGGCGTTTCAGGAGATCAGCGTTTTCAGAAAAGGGTTAGTCGACTAGAGTATTGGGATAGTCGACTAGTCTGCTGCGTTTCGCAAAACGGCGTCTCACGAAGTCGCGTTTCACAGGTCCGCGTCTTGCCACAAGTCCGCGTCTCATGAATCCGCGTTTCACAAGTCCGCGTCTCACCAGAAGGAGTTAGCCAGTAAGGGGATGAAAGAGTAGACCGCGTTTCAAGAAAGAGCGCGTCTCTCAAGGTCGCGTTTCCAAGAGCCGCGTTTCCCAGAGCTGCGTTTCCAAGAATCGCGTCTCAGGAAAGTTAGTCGACTAGGGATAATAATTAGTCGACTAATAGGGTGCGTTTCAGAATAACAAGGCTGCGTTTGCAAGAGAGCTAGTCGACTAATGGGCTGGCCAAGTCGACTAATATGGGTGCAGAACAGAGAACAGATCCTGATATTTGAGGGCTGAGTTTGTTGATATTATTACAAGTATAGAATTAATGTCCAAGTCTTGGCGAGTAGAATTACTCGCCTAGAACGCGTCCAATGTCCAGCAAGAGTGCCAAGTGAAGAAGATGATCCCTTGCCAAGTCAATCACCAAAACGATCACCGGAATAATCATGAACGATTACCGGGAGATCTACGGTGATGAAGCTCGGTCCCAAACCAAAAGGAGGGCACCGGCCTAGAGTCCTGTCAACTGAGAAGAACACGGCCCCAAACCAAAAGGAGTGGCCGGTCTCCACAAAAGGAAGAGGTTGATGGTGCAAGTCCAGTTCAATATGACAAAACGAGATTTTGCAAACGGCGTGACGGGGAATGAAACTATAGTCCGCCGGAAAGAGGTTGACGAGGAGGCAAGGATGGTATGCTCGGTGGAGGCTACGGTGGTGCAGGTGGTGGTGGAGATGGTGGTGAAGTTTTGGTGGAAAAATGGGTTCTTTGGTGGTGAAGAAGAGGAAGAAGATGGTGATGGAGATGATGTTTTGGTTTGTTGTTGTAGTTGGAATGGAGGAGTATATGGAGGGGAGATTGGTGGATGGAATGGTGGAAGAGATGGTGGTGTATGGAGGGTGGAAGGGTGAGAATGGCCAGCCAAAGGGCTGTTTCTTGCTGCTGTGGACGTTCTCAGGAAGTGGAGAAGGAAGAAGAAATGAAAAAGTGAAGAGAGAGAAGGAGTGGGGGAGTTATATATAAAGGGTAAGTTAAGATTATAACAAGTTTGCCATTCACTCAATGAAACTTGCGTTTCATGCTAAATTGGCCGCGTCCCACCACTCAAGGCTGCGTCTAGCTGCTGCTGGACGCAGTAAACAACCCTGCGTCCAAGAAAACCAAGATTGTGTTTACAGGAAAGTCAAAGAGGTATGGGTGATTTGACTAGTGTTTGATTGGCCCATAAGCTTTAAATGCAGCATGGAGAGGATGGCTGCATTTAATGATGGATCCAGCTGGTGAAATCTCGCGTTTGAGGAAGGAGAGAGAAATACGGTAAAAAGAGAAAAGTGGAATACTTGGATAATTCTCGGTATCTGGGAAAATACCAAAAACTCCAGAAATGCCCAAAAATTGAAGCGACTCAGAAAGCTACCCAAAAATTCTCAAAAATCATAAATATTATAAAATGACTTTTGGTGAAATCGGTTTTCAGAAATTCTATCTCAGTTTTAAAATAAAAATCCTGGAATACACTGAGAACGGTGTCTACACCGGGTAGGCTGAATTTTTGATAAAATCAGAAAAATCCCAGAAAATGCCTGAAGGAAGAAAATATAATTTTAAGAAGGAATGTGAAAGCGGAATCCAGAATTTTGATTCCAATTGCAAATTAAAATTCCTGGAATCAACCAATGATACTGGCCGACACCGGTTTTGAAGATTTATAATTAAATTCCGAAAAATTCCAGAAAATCATGAAAAATCTAGATTATTAGAAGATAATATTTGAAACTAAAATCAGTCAAATCTGGATACCGAACAGGTCAAATCATGCAGTACTGCTATATGAGTAAGGATAGTAGAAAATAAATATAATAATAATATGCTCAAAAATCAGAATACGTAACTGTGCACGTATACTGGGAATGGGGTGTTACATCAAGTGTCCTTTGGATTCTTACTGTCTTCTCTAAGCCTCGACGGGCTCAACCTTCACTACTTTGAACACCAAGCAATTCGAGACAGTACTCGAACTTGCGCGAAGGTACGAGCTTTGTCATCATATCTGCTGGATTATCTGCAGTACCAATTTTTTGACTCCTGGGCGACTTCACTAACTCCCGTGTTTGGTTCTTGTGAAGAGATTTCATCTCTTCAATCATAGTAACAGTCCATTCCGCAGCTTCATCAGAACTGATAGCCTCATTGTAGGTGAAAAGCTCTAAAATCTCAATAGATTCTGTCACACTTAGAGCATAAACGACCGTATCTGCATAGGCGTATCGCTTAGGTGGATGGATCTGCTTTCTTGCTCTCCCGTTGGCAATATTGTACTGTTACTCTTGCATTGTATCATCACTTGAAGTTGAACATTGGGCATCATTGACTGGTTCAACGCGAGTGGTCTCCTGTACTCCTTCTGTAACTTTGCTCTCAAGCTCTACCTGCTCCTCTCCTGAACCTGTAATATTAACAACAGACTCCTTTCTCAGTTGAAGCATATAATTTTCATCAAAAGTAATATTCCTACTAATAACAAATTTAGGTGACTTAGGATCAGGACACCACAACCTGTATCCCTTCACCCTAGTAGCATAACCAAGAAATATAACTTTCTTTGCCCTAGGTTCAAGCTTACCATCATTTATATGAAAATAAGCAGGAAAACCAAATACTCGTAAATGAGAGTAATTAGTACGGGTATCGGACCATACCTCTTCAGGAGTCTTAAAATCAATAACTGTAGGGGGAGACCGATTTACCAATTAGCAAGCTGTATTAAGTATTTATTGCCTCAGCCCAAAAGCATTTTGACAAACAGTATTAGAGAGCATACACCAAGCTCTATCCAATAGTGTCCTGTTCATCTTTTCTGCAACTCCATTCTGTTTGGTGTGTACCAAACTGCACAATTCTTTCATTTTTGCAGAATTGATCAAACTCCATAGAACAGAACACCATTCCATTGTCAGTCCTGAGGCGCTTCACCTTCTTTCCTGTTTACTTTTCGATCATAACCTTTCACTGCTTGAAGGTAGTAAATACACTGCTCTTATGCTTGAGAGGATACACCCAAACTTTTCTGGAATAATCATCAATTAAAGTCAGAAGATAACTAGCTCTACCTTTTGATGAAACCTGAGAGGGACCCCAAACATCTGAATAGATGTAGTCTAAGATGTTTTTAGTCCTGTGAACACATGTACCAAAAGAAACTCTGTGTTGCTTGCCAAAAATACAATGTTCACAAAAGTCAAGTTTTCCTGTTTTCTGACCACAAAGCAAATCTTGCTTACTCAACACATGTAGTCGTTTCTCACTCATATGCCCTAACCGCATATGTCACAAACGAGTGGTATCTAAGTCTGGATCTTCTGACATTGACACAGCGACATCACCTGTCACCGTGATACCTTGAAGGACATAAAGGGCATTCATCTTCTTTCCTTTCATCACAACAAGAGAGCCTTTGTTAACTTTCAAAATTCCACCTTCAGCTGAAAACTTATAGCTGTTGGAGTTAAGGGTGCCTAAAGAAATTAAAATTTCTTCAAATCTGGCACATGCCGAATATTACTCAACGTTCTAATAATACCGTCATGCATTCTAATCTTGATTGACCCACTACCAATTGTATTGCAGGGCATGTTATTTTTCTTTAAGACATTATTACCATCAATTGGCTGGTAGGTCACAAACTAGTCCCTGTGGGGACATATGTGATAAGAACAATATGAATCAAGAACCCACTCATCTTGTGAACGGGCATCGAAGACGGTAACTGAAAAAACCTTATGTGATGTGGAGGCTTCTTCTGCAACACTAACAACTGAAGATTTTTCATCTTGAGATTTTCTCTTTACATTTTCTTTTTTTTTGAGCTTAAAATAATCTTTTTATAGTGTCCAAACTTATGACAATAGTGACACTCAATATTTTTTCTTAACCTAGATTTAGATCTAGATTTTCCTTAAGATTTTTCTCGACCCTTCTCTGTACGACCACGGACGAACAAACTTTCAGCTTGATCCTCACTTCCTACAACTGACACTTTTTGTCTTAACTCTTTAGAATGTAAGGCTGATTTGACATCTTTTAAAGAAAGTGTATCTCTACCATAGATCATACTATTAACAAAATTTTCAAAGGAAGGAGGTAATCGGCATAATAAGATGAGATCTTGATCTTCTTCATCTATTCTAACATCAATATTTTTTAAATCATGAGAATTTTATTGTGCTCATCTAAGTGGTCTTTAATTGGTGTACCTTCTTTCATGCAAAGGGTGAGGAGGCGCTGCTTCAAGTAGAGCTTGTTGGTCAGGGACTTTGTTATATACAAACTCTCTAATTTGAGCCACAAACCGCCGCCAGTGTCTTCATCGGCAACTTTCCGCAAAACTTCGTCGGCTAGACAAAGTTGTATGGCACTATGCGCCTTCATCTCGAGTTCTTCCTTTTCGTTCTCGGACATAGATTCTGGCAACTTGTTCTTACCGGACAAGATTTTCAACAAGCCTTGTTGCACCAGAGTGTCCGTATTTTGACTCTCCACAAACTGAAGTTATTTCTCCCGTCGAATTTCTCTACTTTGTACTTTGCCGAAGCCATCTCGAAACCCACAAGAAAATAACACTAGGTCTGATACCAGTTTGTTGAAACAGTGGGCTTCTAACGTAAGAGATGACAAGTATAAAGAGAAACATATATCAATATAAGTTAATAGAAATAAAGAGGATAGCACATCAGTATTTAACGTGGTTCGGTCAATATGATCTACGTTCACGGAAAAGACAGCAAGAGGAATCCACTAATTAAAAGGAGAGAATACAAGAGATTACAATTCTAATCTCACTCACCCAAACCTAATGAAACCCAACTCACTAGAGCTTAATAAAAGAAAGATAAATGGTAAGAGAAATGAGAGGATAATACAATATTTAACAACTCTCTCTTCTCACTTCCTTGCCTTGCCTTGAAATCTCATGCAATGTGATGCCTATTTATAGGCAAAACTTCTAAACCCCTTCATCACTTCACCCCATACATACATCAAAATTATAGGGTGGCCCGATTGATTTCATTAGGGTGACTAAGATCTTCATAGGGTGGGTAAAGATTTCATAGAGTGGCTATTGATGACTTTTAGGATGGCTAGAGATTTCATAGGGTGGCTAATTGATTTTGAGAAAAAGTCTAAGAAGATGGCTTCGTTTATTCATTAAAGACATATCAACAAAACCCACTATATCAACGTGGTTTGGCCAAACCCAATCACATCCATTGGGAGGCATTCAGAGAGATTTCACTATCAACTTGGAGTATAAGAGAGCATAATTTACAACCTTTCTCATTAACATATGATACACTATACATTGAGAAGTCGCTGACCTTACCCTTTAAGAAAACTCATACATTCGTGAGAAGCCCTTCTCCATCGTTGTTTATCCTTTACTTCTTTCTTTCCATCCTCTCAAACATGTAATCTTCTTTATTCCATTTCAGCCTAAGAACCATTTTATGTTTATGCAGTTGCTTATGTGGTTGGTTAAACATATGTAGCCTCTGCCCGCATGTGCATTGCATTATACACTTCAAAAAAGCAGGCATCCCCTCTATGCGGGTCTATGCCATTTATGTGCCTACATGTGGTTCGTCTCATTAAATTTTATGTGATTCTACGTGGTTATGCACTCTTAAACTAAAACACTTGTATGTATGTTGCATTTTAAGTAGTTAGTAGTGACTTTATGTCTTGATGATAATGATTAATGATGAATATTTGTTTATGTAGTTAACTTTGCTTAAATCTATGTAGTAGATGAATGATAATTGATAAAATAACAATGAATTATTAAGAAACAACTATGTGTTACGTGCTTTCTTCATCAATTGTTTAGTACTTTAAATTGAGAAGTTTACTTATGTGAATTTTCTAATTATTAATACTTTGATTGATTAGTTGATTGACATTTTATTTAACTTAATTGCATGTAAGTTCTCTAGCTTGTGTTTTTGCAGTAGAAATTGAATTTCTAATGTGATTATTTGAGAGATTAGCCCTTTAACTTTTTATTACTTAGTCTTGTTCGTAGTGGTTTTTATTATACTGACAAATTAGTGTTGTATGTGAATTATTATTTACTTATTTTGTTGGTAAAAGCTTATATTGTTCATATTCACAAATATTGTTCATATTCACAATTATAATAGGTTTATTCATTTCTCAGTAGCTTTAGAAAACATAAATGTTTCTTTTTTGTTTTTTCATGATTTTTAGGTATGTTCAATTTTTTTTTATAATAATACTTGGGTGTGTGTGTGTGTGTTTATTTCCCTGTAATTGTGTACCACACACAAACTGATTATGCATTATACGCTACTGGACCGCATACATAATAAGACCACATTTTATAACAACCCATATGACTGCAATCCAATGAGCTTCTTTGTGTAGGTAGAAAATGCTTCAACTATAGATAGAATCATTGCTAAATTTGTACATTTCCTCTTGAACACTAGACATTTAACATGCCCCAGATCTTACCTGTCAGTAGTTAGCCCCTTGGATCACATTTAAAAATGCACTTTAGCCTTTGAAGTCAAGGAAAATAACACACTTACCTGTGCTTGCTTGGGAGCAGGAATTCACTATCCACTCATTGAGGGTTGATCTATGTAAACAGCTTTTTGTTGACTATGAATTCTTTTTGTTAAGCCCTTTCAATTAACTTCAACTAGATTATTGCACATGTGATACACTTGTTAAGAAAATAATCAGATGTGAAGAAATTTAGACAAAAAATTAAATTATTATCTTAAATACTTATATTCTCAAACAAAAGTTATAGAATTCATAATTGAGTAGCATTTAATTAAATAACTTTTAATTTGAATGACGTAATAAATATGGTATGGAAACAATTGGAAACTATTAAAGAGTTGCACCCATATAATAATAACATTCAGAAAGAAATTAACATAGAGTTTGATATTAATTGTAAAGAAATTTTTTAATTTTTTTACTTGACAAAATACGTAGGGAGACCCGAGAGGAGACCTTGAGGCAACTGTTATGGCTCAAGAATTTGTTGTAGATAGACTTTTTCTTCTCGGAAAATGCAATGGTGGTGGTGGTGGTGATGATGATGATGATGATGATGTTCACACACTTGGATTCCCACAGGACTGTGGAAGAGCCTTTCAAACTTTATCCTTGACAATGGCAATTGGAGATCACGGCATTATCATTTGAGCAGGCAATTACTTAGCATGCGCCCTCTGTCGTCTTGATCAGCCCCATATCATGCCCACACGTGTGCCCATGGCTTGATGTGGACGCACTTTTAAAATACTTCCTGGTTCATCTTTACTGTAGTTTTGTGTTAGGTGTGTCCACCTTGGATGCCCTCTAAGATCTTCTGAGACTTTTGTCTAGCTGATCCTCGAGACAAAAGATATAAATTCCTAAACGCGTTATGGGCTGGCAAGTACAAGCTTGAGTACACCTGTACCTGCCCCACTTCATAAAGGTCACACGCGTGGATGCTGAGTGAACACAGGAAATATGGGATTCAATTGAAAAAGTGTGGGGTCTCAATAGAAATGAAGCTATTCTGATAGTCAGCGGCTGTTTCATGATGACATATGTTTTTCAAGGAAGAAGAGATCT
Organism: Agave tequilana; assembly: GCA_038442645.1. Taxonomy (NCBI): domain Eukaryota; kingdom Viridiplantae; phylum Streptophyta; class Magnoliopsida; order Asparagales; family Asparagaceae; genus Agave; species Agave tequilana. Next base: position 77,974 of record JAVJIF010010066.1, read on the forward strand.
CGTTTTGAGGATGCTTCTCATATTTAACTGATATCACTCGTCTCTTTGTCTGGCATTGTGAGTGAAGTGACTTTGTTCTTATAAGAATATCGTAACTGGACTTGAGAGAATATAATGATGCCTGGCTTTGAATTTTGTAGTTCTCAAAGCTGAGGATTTCTTCACTTTAGGGATTGAACTGAAGTAAAAGGCAGGTTTTTTTCCTTTTCTTTTCAGATTTATGAGAACAGTTTAAATATTACATTATCACCAGCGGTGCAAATACAGGAAAGAACATCATATTTCACACAGGGTGTCACTTCTCCTTCCTCAAGTTACATCTGAAAACTTATGACTATGATGTTAATCTTAGCTGTTGCTCGTTTCCCACATCAAGTAAATGATCTGGTATCCCAACAACATAACAGGAGCCAGCAGAAATGAATTGTATGGAAACATCTCCCCACTTCAAGATAGTTGTATGTTGGTCCCTACTGAATCCCATCCCATACTGCCTTGTATACATAGAACTAGACACAAAAATCTAATATCCTGTTGGAGTTTAAAGACTATGCCATACCATTTGGACCACACCTATATTTTGAGATATAATATATTATCTGCAACCTTCTCCACTTGATGGATTTATCTTCAGAGCTATAAAACTTTGTTGTATTTATTTTCGATATTTAAATGGTATGAGTGTATTATTGGCTGGCAAGTACTAGCTTGTGTATAACTGTACTGCCGCAGGTCATTCAACGACTCACGCATGGATTGCTATGGTGGATGGATGAGTTCCTTGGATCATGAGATAGTGAAAATGAGGGATTTAAGTAGAAGAAAATTTTAGTTTGATTCCTACGTTAACTGTTTCACGAAGAACAAGAGTTTTTCTGGTCTTAACATGTAAGAACACCTATATTAGGCCATGAAATTCATTTTTCTGTTTGATTTTATGTTCTTACAAGGTAACCTCGACAAGCTTAGCGTTCTGTCATTTACTTCTGTGGCGTCTTGAATACCAAACGGAAAGCTGGATTTTTTTCCATCTTAAAACTAATTATCAAGATCACTTTCCTCGTTACGTATTACTGGTTAGAAGAAAGGAATTGCTAGAAAGGTTCACTTTTTACTGTTAGAAGTGTTCTTTCATCATAAATTTGGTTTCTAGCAAACAGCTCTGCATTTGATTTTTAGGTGTGGGATTATATTAAAAGATTTTGACCTCTCTGTTTGGTTTTGGGTACTTATCAGGGAATTATTACTCATATGTTCGATAATCTTTTGGGTGAGTTAAAATATTCTGCATTTTCATACTAGTTTAGTATCATGGTTTAAAATCAATGATATAGCTATTAGTAGTGGTCAATGATTTTTAGTATGAATATTATCAATATTGGTTGTCAATATCGACGATATTGGCCCCAATATCGGCCGGTATCTTAGAGTTAATATTGTAAGGATTACCTTAAAAACTGATGCGATATTGTTGATATATATCAAAATCAACCAATACTTGAAGCCACATTAGCATCCTATCGATAAAGTTTGACAACTCCTGCTCCTTTCAAGCTTGCTTGACCTAGTGTTCTTCTATTTTTAAATGAGTTAAGTTTTGATGGTGATTATTTGAAATTTGGTCGGTATACATTGTTAGCGCACAACCTCTCAAATTAAGCTTTTGGCATGGTTTGAAATCTCAATATCAATGTCAATATCGTTGTAGGTTTTTGACACCGGAATCGGCATTATTGGTTGTTTTGGCTCATCATATCGACGGATCACATCGCGTATAGACTTTGGTATCAGGCAATATTTCAAATCTTGCTTTTAAGGTAAATAGTTTCCCTAAGTTTAAAAATCTCCTACTGGTATTAATATCGGCTAATGGTTTATAGTATCAGTATCATCAATAATGCAATCTCAGTCATCAATGACGGCAATATCGACTGATTACAAGTTTGATATCGTTCGGATAACTAAAAACCCAGTACGATATTACGAATATATATCGGAAACGAATGATATTTGAAACCTGGTTTCTGACATATACTATAACATCAAGCTTGAGAGGTACAAATGTCAAACCTTATTATTAACAGTTTAAAATATGTACCTTATATTGACACATCAAATTTACCCCTCCACCCAGCCCCCTTACTTTTGTATTGCAATCAGTCATGTTTGTGATGAAGTCCTTTCCACATGGTCGAGAAGCCCACGTTAGAGTAAGTGGTAGTCTCAAATTAGTTTGGCATGTATTATTAGCCCTCAACCTTTCAGTTTAAGGCTTTAGGTAAAGTTGTCTTTGTTAAGTGTAACTTGAACACGCAAGCATGTATCAACCCACAAGAAATCAAACATGCATGAGAAGTCAATCCAACCCACAAAGATTGACAAATTGTGTGGAAGTTTTTAAGTAAAAGGTTAGCTCATCTATTCTAATAACCTAGTTGTTTACCTATGGTTGAATGTTGAAGATGAAAATATATTCAGCTAGTGTAAAAGGATGTGAAATGAGTTAATTTTGGTAGTTAGGAGATGAAGTTTTTTTAACCTATAAATAGATCTTGAGTTTACATGAAAATGAAAGCAAATAAAGTGAAGTGGAGAGCAGATTTCAGCTAAGCTTTGTTTGTTGTATCCCTTTTTCTTCTCATCTTCTCTCTCCCTCTTGTTAAAGTTTAGCGCAGCTAGGTTCTGTGGGTTTTGAGTGGGTGAGATTAGTGTTGTAATCTCTTTGTATTCTACCCTTTTGAGTAGTGGATTCCTCTTGCTGTCTTTTCGCGTGAATGTAGGTCACATTGACCGAATTACGTTCAATACTAGTGTGTTGTCCTCTTCGTCTCTATTACCTTATATTTGCTATTTGTTAATCTCTCTTTGTACTTGCCATCTCTTGAATTAGAAGTCTACTTTTACAACAATTTTTGACAATGCTAATAAGCGATTTCTCGAATCGTAACTTAGTTTTCAAATTCCTTTGCTCCTATAGAATATCTTTGTCCCATGGGTCTCGAGAACAAGATATTATGCATTTACTATTTTTGAAACAGTACCCCCAACACACACACATGCTTTTGTATTGCACAGCATTCACAGGTGTGATGAAGTCCTTTCCACATGGTCCAGAAGCCCACGTTAGAGTAAGTGGTAGTCTCAAATTTGTTTGGCATGTATTATTAGCCCTCAACCCTTCAGCTTAAGGTTTTAGGTAAAGTTGTTTTTGACAATGCTAATAAGCCATTTCTCCAATCATACTTAGTTTTCAAATTCGTTTGCTCCTATAGAACATCTTTTTACCATGGATCTCGAGAACAAAGATATTATACATTTACTGTTACTTTTATTGAAACAGTCCTTTTTAGAGAAACAATGCTGGTTTAACACTGCAACTGCTAGCATCAGGTTACTTCAGGCGGTGGGCGGGTTATTATGCTGGTTGAGATGTAAACTGGGTTTCGTCTTCCAAAAGTCATTACCTATAATTTTCGAGTGGTGATTTGATTTAGACAACACCACAACTGTTTTGTAGATTGCCTTGTCACTTAGTAAATCCTTGATTCTAACATTCTTTGCCTGTAGTTGTTCCATACGTGGTCCAGTTTGTTGACAGGACGAAGAACAAGACGAAGGAATTAAATGCTAGAGATTGACAGTCACATCCATTCCCTTCAAAATAGTTGCACATATTGGTTTCCCCTAAATCCAAACATTACATAATGCTAACACTTGATGTTGGAATCCTATAGACTACCCAAATGAACACATGATCAAGATACACAATTTTACATATATCCACAGCTTAACACCACTTCATGATGGGGTTGCCATCAGAGTTATAAACAATTTTAAACAGTTAAAAAGAAGAGGAGTGTCTTTTCTCTCATGGGATGTCAGAGACTGCAGGATTGTCTTTGTGTGAGTTTTCTTGGTCGAGGAGGTGAGTTGTCAGGTCTTGGTTCATCGTCTCGTGGCTTCCTGCTCTCTTCTCTTCGCTTTTACCCCATAGGACAAAGTAGAGACCAGCCATGATGAGGATAGATCCAATGAGCCTGCAATTTGGAGTGAAAATCGAAGATAGAAATTGAGGAACTTTTCTAATGGATGAATCTTTTTGTTGTCTGTATCATTAACCGATCTTTGTCAAGTAATGAGCCATCTTTATGCAGCTATTTTTCACATTATGCACATATATGTAGCAAGTTTTTAATACTATGGATTCTTGAATTTTCTTTTAATACTTACCCTCCAGAGTACAACTGGTCACCAAGTATGAGGGATGCCATGATGGCCACTGCAACTGTCTGGACCGGCTGGAACACAGCAACAAAGAGGGGGCCTCCTCTATCAATGCACCAAATCTGAAGTGAGAAGGAGATGCCTGATGCCACAAGACCCTGTACAGGGCACAGAGATATATGGAGGCAAAAGTTACATACATTATCAGGTAACCCCTATGGTGAGAACTTTACAGATGCTGAAATGGTCAGATAACGAGAGAAAAAAATCCAGGGTATATTAATGAGTTTGTGAAAGTACAGCATAGAGGATGGTGCAGAGCTCCCCTCCTGAATGGACTTTCCACCTCTCGGTGTCGGTTTCCGTGAAGGCTGCGATGGCCAAGAACTGGATAAGCCCGAAGAAGACGGTGAATGTGGTGACCGAGAGCCTGGCTGGGTACTGCTTCAGCACTGGAACCTGCCATGAAGAGAATGTTGGTAATCTCAGTAAAATGTAGGGCATGTTAATGTTATCCCAAAACCTTCTCAATTCAGCTCATTCATTTTAACTGTCTAGATCCATGTTTGTTTAGGTCCATCTCTAATTCCTTATTGATCCATAAACTATTATTAACACAAAATTGTTTCTTTCTTTGTAATTTTGTTGTGATGAATGGTGACGGATATCTAGACAGACCTGAAGGACCATCCAGCCTGACCAGCCAAGGCAGTTGCCAAGCATGTAGACACAGCCCAGAGTCCAGTTGAGTATCTGGCTTGAAGAAGTGATTGCTGCCAGGGTGAGGTGTGGGTGGGTGGTGAGAAGAGAGGGGCCTTTGTAGAGAGTGATGATTGTGGCTCCTACTATGCTCCCCACAGTCCCCACAACCTTTGCCCCCCATGCCTCTTGTTTATCTTCACTTGCTCAAGCCTACATGCGCGCGTGCGCGCGCACACACACACATGTTATTTGAGATTGATCATATGACCTTTTAACAAAATTTGAGCTAAAACAAACTTAGAGCTGCTGCCATGACAAAAGTGATGGCTGGTACTGAATTTTGTATGGCAGATGCATAGGTTGGAGAGAGGTAATACAAACCCAGCAGATAGAATCCTTGGTTTGCAGTTATCCTGAAATTAGGCTTTTTCCGTCAGAACGGGGTCGACTATGAAATTTGGTTTGCAGATGAAACTATGGACAAGAGGGGCTTACCCGCAAAACGCGAGAAGAAAGAACTGAACCAGCAAGGAGAAGGTGAGAGGTGGCCTGTCCTTCCTGAAAACAAATGAGCCAAAACAAATTTGGAACAATGACTTCATGATAAATTCACATATGCATTTGAAATTCAAAAGTTGTTCTTACTTCTCAAGGAAATAGGCAAAAGGGGCAACAAGACAAGAGCAATGACATTCCTGTACACAGTGAAGACAATCTTGCTGACCCCATGTTGAGTGCAGCCCTTGAGACTATGTGGAATCCTGCATAGCAAAACTGGAGTGCTAGCACACCTATGAGAGCTCTGCCTTCTCTGATACCTTTGAGTCTCCCCCCATTCTCTCTCTCTCTCTCTCTCTCTCTCTCTAGTGATTTCTTGTGGAGAGAAGAAAGAGAGCAAGGGGCTTTTATATAGCTGCTCACATTGAATGCTTGACTGTTGACCATGTTTTTGTGTCTCTCTGTGAATAGATCCATGAGGCAGACACTGTGTCTCTGTATGCATGAATGATGAGCATGATGGTTATGTCATTAAATATATTTTGGTTATTGTATACTGTATGACTTTGAAGTTCTTTGAAATTATTGTTGTTTCTTTAGAGGGAAAAACAAGAGTAAGTTGACAAAGAGTTGGACCAAGCTGGCATCTTTTTCTTTTGGGCATTTTTTTCTAAAAAAAACCTTAATTAATAAATAATCTCAAAAATCAACCTTCCCTCAAGCTAATTCCAAAAAACGTCCTCTGATATGTCATGTGGGTGGCGAGGTGGTTCGTCTCGCAAGCATGGCACCCGTGTATGTCCGTTGGTCAAATTTTTTTGGCTTTGTATTGGCTTATCCGGGGTTGCCAACCTCGGATAAGCAAAAATTAAATTTTTTAAAAAATTTTTGAAGGAAAAAAAATCTTTTTTTTTTTAATTTTTTCGCATACCTGGGTCGGAAGGCCAAATTTAAAATAAAAAAAAAAAAAAAATCCCTCTCTCCCTCTCTCCTCTCCTCTCTGAGGCACCCATCGGGCATGTCACCGCTAATGAGGTCCCGCCCCCGCCGACAAGGCCGGCAGCCTTGTTGTTGCTGGGCTGCGATGGCGAGGAGGGGGGCGGCGACGACGAGCAGCCCTCATCGTCACCGGCCTCGCCGTCGCAACCGAGCTGCAGCAGCCCAGCAGCTGCAGGGCTGTTTGCGCGTGGTTGTCATTGTCGCTGCCGCCGGTCTTGGCGGCAGCGGCGTCCCTGATGGACGCCTTAGAGGAGGAGAGAGGGAAAGAGGAGGAGGGAGAGAGGAAATATATATATATATATATATATATATTATATATATATATATATATATATATATATATATATATATATATAATATATATATTTGGCCTTGCCCTGGGGTTGCCAACTCCTGACAAACGAAAAAAAAGATTTTTTTTTTTTTTCTTATCCGGAGTTGTCAATCTGTGACAAATCTGATGGGCAAAAAATTGCCGAAGTCAGGTTTTTCATAAGCTTGGAGAGGGGTTGATTTTGAAATTATTCATTAATTGAGATCTTTTTAAAAAAAATACCCTTCTCTTTTGAGAAAAATTTCCAATTCTCCTCTAAAAGCCGCTACATTAAGTGTGTTTTGGCTTTTAGGAAAAGGGTTGTTGACAGGAGGAATGTTGGTGGATTGAAAGAAGATTGAAAAGAGAAGATTTGACTCTAGCAAGCAAATTGTTACTCATGAAAATAAATACTGCAAATGTCTCTTGGCATTTCAATTTCGCACCATTTGGTTAAAGGTGGAAGTGAGGATGTGAGGAAGTAATAATAGTTCCTTTTGGAATTTGGGAATTAGTTAGTAAGTTTTCAGTGTTTGGATGTTATTGGGAAATATGGTTTGAAAAATGTTATGTCGTTTTCGGTGTTTGGATGATAACGTGGAAGCGAAAAAGTTGACCACAAAGTTAACCGCAAAACAATATTAAAATAAAATTAATTAAGAAAAATAAAAAATAGTCTGTAATTAGAATGCAAGTGAGATTTATATGATCAAAAAATTAACTATTTTGTGTTACAACTTATTATAAATAAATTTACGTGACCACAAAATTAACTGTAGCACCCTAGAAGTGAGGAAATAGTTATGTAAAAGAGAAAAGAAAAAAGAAAAATAGGTTTTCTTATTTTTCTTTTCCGGTGTTTGAATAGATTGGGAAGTGAGCAATTATGCTTCCCCGTTTCCTTACTTCCGCCCACTTCCTTGCAACTGGTCGTCAAGAAAATGTAAAATGTATCTTTATGAGAGCAACATCACAATCATTTTACTAATTCGTCAAGAAATCCCATGCATCTTCATGATGTCCAATAACTGTCAGATTTGCTACAGTTTATCTTGCAATACTGAGTTCATAACACATGACCCGAGCCAGACTGTAGCGATTTACACAAATACATACTGGAAACCTGTTAGCATCGGTACGCAACAGTTATTCGACCCAATTTCATACGAGATACAGCAATTTGCATACAAAAATGTTTTCTCGAGGGTTAGGTTCGGTGTCAAACTAGTGATGGAGGCTGCAACAGTAAGTTGGGAACACAGAATCAAATTGTCATGTGGTCCTTCGTGAAGGCCATAAACTGAACATCCTTCACATGGATGAAGAGCAGCTCATTGCATGCAACAAGATCTCAGACTAGTTTTATGCCTGCAGGACCTCTGGACTCTCCTCAAGGGTTATGTATGCATATACAAATCTTAGCACATGTTCAGTTAGGTATCATCATTATTTTTCGAGGAGATGTTCCCCGTAACGGAAAACACAAACAAGTAAGCTATAATCAGTGACATGTAAACGCTTAAAAGAAGAGACTCTTATCAGAAGCTGCTAACAGGTTCATGCCTGTTAATCTCACATTAAATATAAGTGGCCCACTATCCTATTTAATTGGATTCCTAATTAAGTAAACTGATATTATGTATGCCCATATTAAAGTTACATTTGTATAATGTTTTAATAATCATGTGGGGTATAAAGTAACCATGATGGGTGGTTTTATCAAACATGATTACTTACAAATGAGACCCACTTCTCTCCTCCTGTGAATGAAATCAAATTCCCTCCCTTGTTTTGAGGACTCCATCACTTTTGAGAATTAGGGTTTGTGATAAGAGAAGGAGACAGAGAGAAGAAGGTCATTGCAGATTAAAGTTAATTGCAGGATTAAAGAGAAGGATTAAGGTCTTCATCCATCTACCTTCCTCAATTCATCAATGGCTTCAGGTATGGTGAATTTAGTGTATTGTTTAATTATGTGTATTCAATTCTTGAGATGTTTTGATTCTAAATCCATGCTAATTTAATCCGCATGATAGTTTTAATTTCTAACATTTGGTATCAGAGCCAAGTTTTTTAGAATCAATACATCTGGATTATGGATTATGGGAAATTAGGGTTTTTTTTTTTTTTGGATTAACAGTTCAAAAAATCAAAATTTTGATCTTTTAATTGTAGAATTTTAAGAGGATTTAATACCCTAATGTTTCTGTTCAATTTCCTCTAATTGTACAATTAATTGGGATCAAAATTCAGGAATTAAAAACCCTAATTTTCCCTAATTTGAGACTTCAGTCGATCAAGCAGGAACTGCCTTTGATAACTGCTTCGTCGACTATTAGTCGACTAGCCCGAAACACTAGTCGACTAAGTCTTTTTCCAGAAAGTTAAGAACTCTCTGTTTCGGAACAGGAGTCGACTAATAATTTTGTATAGTCGACTAATAAAATGTGGAGTCGACTTGATTTTTGAGCAGTCGACTAATAATAAGTATAGTCGACTTATTACCTTGACCTAGTCGACTAGACTTGATAATAGTTGGTCGACTTGACTTGACCCTAGTCGACTGGGTCTTCCACTATAGTCGACTTATATTGTTCCAAGTCGACTAGTAGTTTCTTGACCAGTCGACTAATGTTGGTCTAATTTCAATCATAAATGTATGTTACACATTTAAGCTATTGTGTTAATATTGATTGATGTTGGTCAAGTAATGAATTGAAGTATTATAGTATTACTCAAATAAAAGATTAGAGAATATTGTTGGTTAGTTTTGTATTCATACGGTTTATTGATTTAGTAATTGCCAAAGTGACCTATGTTAGTAAGCCTTATGAATATACAACTACATAAAAGACTTGTCAATGAGGGTGACATTAAAGACAATAATATTCTCGATGGCGGTTATAGTTAGGAGATTGGGACTGGCCCAAAGGAAAGTCTCTTTCAAATAATTATGAACCGGGGTAGGGTAGTGTAATTTATGTAACTTAGTGGTGTAGAATTGGATACCCAAAGGTAACATGACTTACTGTCTAAGTGGCATAAATTATATTAGACCTACATAGGTGATAAAAGAATCTCACCTGAAGAGTGAACACTAGATATGCTTAGGTTTCGCCCAAAGGAGAAATCATAGTGATATCAATAGTTCATCTTCATTAAAATTTAAAATTTTGTATTGATTCGAGGCCTTAATGTGAGCTTGTCCTATTTTGTTTCAGTGAACGTTCCCACTTCCCTTCACACTCATGCAACTAGCATTCCAGCCCTGGATGGTACAAACTTCTCTGAGTGGTTTGAACATGTCCAATTCACACTGGGTGTACTGGACCTTGACATGGCTCTTTTAGTAGAGAAACCTGATGAAGTGACTGCTGAAAGCACAGCAGACCAGGTTAGCCATGCCAAAGCCTGGGAAAGGTCGAATAGACTCAGTCTCATGTTCATCAAGATGACCATAGCCAATAACATCAAGACTTCACTCCCACATACTACTAGTGCATCTGAACTTTTAACTGCTGTTAAAGACCGATTTAAGTCTGCAGATAAGTCATTAGCTGGCACCCTTATGGCTGAACTGACTACCATGAAATATGATGGTAGTAGAGGAGTTCAACAACACATTCTTAATATGACTGATAAAGCTGCCAAGTTAGGATCACTGGGAATGAAAGTGGATGAATCCTTCTTAGTACAGTTCATCCTCAACTCACTTCCTCCTCAGTTCGGGCCATTCAAGATCCACTATAATACTCATAAGGATAAGTGGAATCTGAATGAACTGACTGGTATGTGTGTACAAGAGGAAGTGAGACTGAGGCAAGAAGGGCATCACTCAGTGTTGGCAGTATCTCAAGGAGCTATCCATAAGAAAGGTAAATATGGAAGAGGTAAGAGGTTTCCACCAAAGAAATGGAATGAACCTGGGGAAAGTAGCCAGGGTCATGGAAAGACTTTCACTGTCAAATGCTACTTTTGTGACAGAAAAGGACATGTGAAGAAGGACTGCAACAAGAGGAAAGCTTGGTTCGAAAAGAAAGGTATGAATCTTTCTTTTGTATGTTATGAATCAAATCTTACTGAAGTTCCTTCTAATACTTGGTGGATTGACTCTGGAGCCACAACTCACATAACTAATTCAATGCAGGGATTCCTTACAACCCGGAAACCGAAGGAAAGTGAGAAATTTGTCTTTATGGGGAACCGTCTCAAAGTGGAGGTCGAGGCTGTTGGTACTTACCGACTACTCTTAGAGACGGGTCATCAGATGAATCTTGAAGATACTTTTTATGTACCTTCGATTTCTAGGAACTTAATGTCATTATCCAAATTAGATGTTGTTGGATATTCTATTTTATTCAGTTGTGGAAAACTCAGTTTAATGTATAATTCAATGTCGGTTGGACACGGAATTTTATGTGATGGTTTATATAAAATTTCATTGAATGATGAGTTTGCACAATCTCTTTTATCTCTGCATTCGAATGTTGGTATTAAACGTGGCTTAATTAATGAAAATTCCTCTATCTTGTGGCATAGACGACTGGGGCATATCTCCAGGGATAGAATTGAAAGATTAGTGAAGAATGGGATTTTGGATAACCTAGACTTCACTGATTTTGGTGTGTGTGTGGATTGCATAAAGGAAAGCAAACCAAACATACCAAGAAAGGTGCCACAAGAAGTAAAGAGCTTCTTGAAATAATTCATACGGATATTTGCGGACCACTCTCCATTCCATGTTTTACGGGAGAGAGATACTTCATTACCTTTATAGATGATCTGTCACGTTATGGTTATGTGTATCTAATTCATGAAAAGTCTCAGGCTGTTGACATCCTTGAGGTGTTCATTACAGAAGTCGAGAAACAATTAGATAGAAAAGTTAAAATCATAAGATCAGATCGAGGTGGTGAGTTTTATGGAAGATATGATGAGTCAGGACAACATCCTGGCCCATTTGCCAAATTTCTAGAAAAGCATGGTATTTGTGCTCAATACACAATGCCAGGTACGCCTCAGCAGAATGGTGTTGCTGAAAGGCGAAACCGAACACTTATGGATATGGTTAGGAGCATGATGAGCTTTTCTAATGTACCTAATTCATTGTGGAATGAAGCCTTAAAGACTGCTATGTATATCTTAAATAGGGTTCCTAGTAAAGCAGTCCCAACAACTCCTTTCGAGTTGTGGACTGGTAGGAAACCTAGTTTAAGACATTTACATGTTTGGGGTTGTAACACCCTGATCCCTGGTGTACGTATCACCGTATCTGTACGCGATACGACGTACAAATTTGATTTGACCTCTGTAGTATTCCGATTGACCTGATTTCAGTTTCAAAAATCATTTTCTAATATTTTAGATTTTCAGGATTTTCTGGAATTTTTCTGGATTATTTTGGAAAATCTCCGTAGTCGGTGTCGACCGATACCGATTACCGGCCTTCCGATTTTATCTCACAAACGGAGTAAAATTTTGAGAATCCTCTTTCACCAGAAGTCTTAAAATCGTGTTATTACGTTTGGGTATTTTTGGGAATTTTTCTGAATTTATCGAAATCGGGCAAAACCGGTGTCGCCCGTATCGGCGAGACACTCCAGGATTTTTAATTTGCAAACCGGATTGAGTTTCGACAAACCGTCTTCATATTACGTCTCAAATAATATTATCTATTTTCTGTAAATTTTGGGCACCGTTCGGAACTGGTCGAATACTGAGCCAATATTATAATAATAAAATATTATTATTCTTATTTTTCTTTTTCTTTTTCTTCTCTTTTCTTCTTCCTTCTTCAATAAACTTCCTCCACCGCCATTGACCACCGACTCTTCCCCTCTTTATAAATATCTCCTCTCTCTCTCCTCCCATGGATTCTCTCTCTCCCTCTCTCTACAACTCTCTCTCTCTCTCAATACCTTCTCTCTCTCTAACTCTCTCTATCTCTCTCTCTCTCTCTCTCTCTCTCTCTCTCTCTCTCTCTGTACTGATCCTCCCATAAGGGGAGGGTCTGCCCCCTTGGCCCGCAGCCAAGCCGAGCGCGGCCGGCGCCACCGCCGGCCGCCGCGACCCTAAGCCGCGCCCCGGCCACGGCCGGCGACGCCACCGCCGGCCATGCCCCCAGCTCCCACTCCCACCTCTTTCTCTCTCCCTATCGCTCGTTTGCCGACCGGAGCGGCGCCGGAGCACCGCCGGAGCGGCGCCGGCGCCGGAGTGGTGGCCGCGCCACCGCGCGACTGGGCGGCGGTGGCCGCGCCAGCCGCTACAGCCACAGGCGGCGGCAGCAGCTGCTGCTGCCGCCGTGGGCTTGGAGAAGGAGACCCCAAGTGGGTTCGGGTTTCGGGTTCAACCCAAACCCGACCCGTTTACACCCGGACCCGACCCGTTAAAGGTAAAATTACATTTAGCCCCTGTAAAATAATTAATTACTTTTAGGCCCCTATAAATTTACAAATAGCCCCCCTGGATCTTTTTAGATATTACATAATAACCTTTTATATTATTTTAGTATTCGGGCGATATCTAGAGCATCCGGACTCCGATTCGGGCGATTCTGGACCCGTTGCGATCGTGGGAACGAGAGCTACAGGCCTATAACTAGTTTGTGAGTGTTTTATTTATAAATTACCTTTTATCATGTTTAGTGCAATGACTTGGTAGATCTTGATTATGGATAAATACTGATACCTATTAATAATTAATTGATAATAATTGGACATGCATGGTAATAGGAATAACCTAACACATGGTTAGGTCTTTCCTGATTTAGAAGAAAGATAAGGAGGCACTTAGATTACCAATACATACTGGCAGAGACAACCCGGACACAGTCATCATACCTTCACAGCCACTGACACCCGGGCCACCATGTCACCATATTCGTGTACACCATTATGACATGGCTTGTATCACAGTCACGTTACATGCATACTGATCCACAGATACACTATGACATTTCACTGGTACTAGACATGCATGCTAGATACCGTTACTATAAGACACTATCGACTACTGTTCCTACATATATTAGTGCTACGCAGGCTTATGGCTACACGGATACTGTAGTTCACTGGACAGGATAGTAGACACTGACTACAGTTATTACCGGTGCATGTTACACAGATACTATGACACGGCACACCTGTTATTTCGTAGGCACACCGATACGTAGCGGTACCACTTTACGAAATACCGTTATGTAATGTATTGTTATCCTCGTTACATGGATTCACGGCATATCACTGCACGGGCTACTGCATTTCATATTAGCATGATCATCATACACATATATGTCATGCTTACATATTACAGTTACACATGTCTGTGTTGTTTCTATCTTCTTGTCATATGGATCACCGTGCTTATTACATGTATTATTATTCCATGTTCCTGTATTCATGTTATATGATTGATTCCTGTTACAATGATATGGATATTTCCGATACTGGACATGAGAGCTGTTGATATGCTATATGTGGACTTCCACATCTATTGTTCATGTTTCCCGTTATATTGTTCATGTTATATTGTTCCCGTTTCTCGTTATATTGTTCTATGCTATCAACAGAACTCTGGTCCAGTTATCATGTTACCCGTATCATGTACTGTATCTGTTCTTGTTACATCGTATACTTGACATATCAGATCATAATGATAACTTGGGTATGGGGGAGACTTGACGGTTGACTAGATCTTATCGGGTGATGTACTGGATCCATATTGTTTTCCCACTGCAGGGGACGGTAGGAGGGCTGCCTACCAATTGCTCCATGAGCTCTTGTTACTTGATTCATGCTCCCCTCTTAGCGGAGGGCCCTGGTCCTGGCAGCCAGGGGCTTGTTTAAGGCCGTGATCCCGGTATGCACGGGATACATCCACCCGATAAGAACTCCTCGACCATGGGTTTCCAAGTAACATAATAAAACAGTATACACAATAGTAACGTCGGGAACACTTGTTATTTGATCACTCTCTCGTTTGGATAATGGTACCCGTAGGCCATGTCCGGATGGGTTCGACTGGAGTGCGGGCTCCAGTATGAACTGCCAGTGGTATGGGACACTGGAAGAGACTGATTAAAATACCAGGTGGTACTGATTTCTACTATTGTATCAATCACATGACTGGCCTAATACATGTATGCTATTGTTGTACATGACTTTGACATGACTTGCCTGATACATGTATACTACCTTGTTACTGTTCTTGCTTACTTGTTACTGTTCCTGTTCATGTTATTGTATCCGCTATCATGTTACCTGTAGACTTTGCTACACTACCTGATACCTATGGTGGCATACTACTCATGCACATGTACACCTTGCATCACATACACTCTGCTTTGCATTGCTTATATGCTATCTATACACAATACAGTAGCATGTTCATATGGCATATACCCACCTGCATGTTCATTACTATCACATCACCACTAGCATGAACACTCGTCACCACTAGATAACATTATATATTATATAACCTGGATACAATTAGAAACATGACCTGATGATAACCGTTAGGTAGTGATGATAGTAAAAGATAACATGTCTGTATATTTCTACCGCTTACATGTTTATATATTTCTACTGCTTCATATATGCTTATGATATAATATCACTTGTACCACATCATGTAGTATCTATTAGTATCGTGCTTGTATTACTATATATATATATATATTACTGCCTCCTTCATTTTACCACTCACTAGGTCGCTTTCTGACGACCCTGGGTTTGCATGCCCAGATTTGGAGATCCGCGTACCGTAGTATCCGAGAGTACCTTGGAGCCACATCGGAGCTTCCCCATCGGGACTATTTCTAGGTATCTTGGTGCTTTATTTCTGTTATCTTATTTGTCTCCATTTTTCATATCTGTTATGATCGCTGACTTCTTTCTGCAGGTATTCTTGTACTTCTTTCATGCTGGACCTCATGTCTATATGGAGGTTATGTACTGTACTGAGGCTTAACGTACGCGTGAGCGTGTTTTCACCTCGCGTATGTACCTCGCCATAACGTCTCCGTATCTTTAGGATCGGGGCGTTACATAGTGGTATCAGAGCCTAGGTTCACACCTGGTGTGGGTAACCACCTGGGTCAATCATCAGGCTCTTACCAACAGTACAATCGGTTCAGATTAACTGATCTGTATCTGAATTTGGGGTTCCAGCAACGAGTACAAGAATATCATGACCTTGATAATTCCTTCCTTGACTCGTTTGTCTTCCTACCTTCCTTCCAATTGCACCCAGAACATCCGATTTCCTTCTTCCTTTCCTTACATCGTCTTGCTGTCCGTTGAGATTAGTTCACTACCATACTTCTCCATCCCGGGTTCCTTCTAGATATCAGAGTGCGCAGCGGAAGGGTCGTGGACCCGTAACATTTAGGATTTGGGGTTGAAATCTTGTTCTCACACCTGATTGAAATTGCGAGGACGCAATTTTTTGTAAGGTGGGGAGAAATGTAACACCCTGATCCCCGGTGTACGTATCACCGTATCTGTACGCGATACGACGTACAAATTTGATTTGACCTCTGTAGTATTCCGATTGACCTGATTTCAGTTTCAAAAATCATTTTCTAATATTTTAGATTTTTCAGGATTTTCTGGAATTTTTCTGGATTATTTTGGAAAATCTCCGTAGTCGGTGTCGACCGATACCGATTACCGGCCTTCCGATTTTTATCTCACAAACGGAGTAAAATTTTGAGAATCCTCTTTCACCAGAAGTCTTAAAATCGTGTTATCTACGTTTGGGTATTTTTGGGAATTTTTCTGAATTTATCGAAATCCGGGCAAAACCGGTGTCGCCCGTATCGGCGAGACACTCCAGGATTTTTAATTTGCAAACCGATTGAGTTTCGACAAACCGTCTTCATATTATGTCTCAAAATAATATTATCTATTTTCTGTAAATTTTGGGCACCGTTCGGAACTGGTCGAATACTGAGCCAATATTATAATAATAAAATATTATTATTCTTATTTTTCTTTTTCTTCTCTTTCTTCTTCCTTCTTCAAGAAACTTCCTCCACCGCCATTGACCACCGACTCTTCCCCCCTTTATAAAATCTCTCCCTCTCTCTCTCCTCCCATGGATTCTCTCTCTCCCTCTCTCTACAACTCTCTCTCTCTCTCTCAATACCTTCTCTCTCTCTCTAACTCTCTCTCTCTATCTCTCCCTCTCTCTCTCTCTGTACTGATCCTCCCATAAGGGGAGGGGCTGCCCCCTTGGCCCGCAGCCAAGCCGAGCGCGGCCAGCGCCACCGCCGGCCGCCGCGACCCCAAGCCGCGCCCCGGCCACGGCCGGCGACGCCACTGCCGGCCATGCCCCCAGCTCCCACTCCCACCTCTTTCTCTCTCCCTATCGCTCGTTTGCCGACCGGAGCGGCGCCGGAGCACCGCCGGAGCGGCGCCGGCGCCGGCGCCGGAGTTGTGGCCGCGCCACCGCGCGACTGGGCGGCGGTGGCCGCGCCAGCCGCTACAGCCACAGGCGGCGGCAGCAGCTGCTGCTGCTGCCGTGGGCTTGGAGAAGGAGACCCCAAGTGGGTTCGGGTTTCGGGTTCAACCCAAACCCGACCCGTTTACACCCGGACCCGACCCGTTAAAGGTAAAATTACATTTTAGCCCCTGTAAAATAATTAATTACTTTTAGGCCCCTGTAAATTTACAAATAGCCCCCTGGATCTTTTTAGATATTACATAATTAACCCTTTTATATTATTTTAGTATTCGGGCGATATCTAGAGCATCCGGACTCCGATTCGGGCGATTCTGGATCCGTTGCGATCGTGGGAACGAGAGCTACAGGCCTATAACCAGTTTGTGAGTGTTTTTATTTTATAAATTACCTTTTATCATGTTTAGTGCAATGACTTGGTAGATCTTGATTATGGATAAATACTGATACCTATTAATAATTAATTGATAATAATTGGACATGCATGGTAATAGGAATAACCTAACACATGGTTAGGTCTTTCCTGATTTAGAAGAAAGATAAGGAGGCACTTAGATTACCAATACATACTGGCAGAGACAACCCGGACACAGTCATCATACCTTCACAGCCACTGACACCCGGGCCACCATGTCACCATATCGTGTACACCATTATGACATGGCTTGTATCACAGTCACGTTACATGCATACTGATCCACAGATACACTATGACATTTCACTGGTACTAGACATGCATGCTAGATACCGTTACTATAAGACACTATCGACTACTATTCCTACATATATTAGTGCTACGCAGGCTTATGGCTACACGGATACTGTAGTTCACTGGACAGGATAGTAGACACTGACTACAGTTATTACCGGTGCATGTTACACAGATACTATGACACGGCACACCTGTTATTTCGTAGGCACACCGATACGTAGCGGTACCACTTTACGAAATACCGTTATGTAATGTATTGTTATCCTCGTTACATGGATTCACGGCATATCACTGCACGGGCTACTGCATTTCATATTAGCATGATCATCATACACATATATGTCATGCTTACATATTACAGTTACACATGTCTGTGTTGTTTCTATCTTCTTGTCATATGGATCACCGTGCTTATTACATGTATTATTATTCCATGTTCCCGTATTCATGTTATATGATTGATTCCTGTTACAATGATATGGATATTTCCGATACTGGACATGAGAGCTGTTGATATGCTATATGTGGACTTCCACATCTATTGTTCATGTTTCCCGTTATATTGTTCATGTTATATTGTTCCCGTTTCTCGTTATATTGTTCTATGCTATCAACAGAACTCTGGTCCAGTATCATGTTACCCGTATCATGTACTGTATCTGTTCTTGTTACATCGTATACTTGACATATCAGATCATAATGATAACTTGGGTATGGGGGAGACTTGACGGTTGACTAGATCTTATCGGGTGATGTACTGGATCCATATTGTTTTCCCACTGCAGGGGACGGTAGGAGGGCTGCCTACCAATTGCTCCATGAGCTCTTGTTACTTGATTCATGCTCCCCTCTTAGCGGAGGGCCCTGGTCCTGGCAGCCAGGGCTTGTTTAAGGCCGTGATCCCGGGTATGCACGGGATACATCCACCCGATAAGAACTCCTCGACCATGGGTTTCCAAGTAACATAATAAAACAGTATACACAATAGTAACGTCGGGAACACTTGTTATTTGATCACTCTCTCGTTTGGATAATGGTACCCGTAGGCCATGTCCGGATGGGTTCGACAGGAGTGCGGGCTCCAGTATGAACTGCCAGTGGTATGGGACACTGGAAGAGACTGATTAAAATACCAGGTGGTACTGATTTCTACTATTGTATCAATCACATGACTGGCCTAATACATGTATGCTATTGTTGTACATGACTTTGACATGACTTGCCTGATACATGTATACTACCTTGTTACTGTTCTTGCTTACTTGTTCCTGTTCCTGTTCATGTTATTGTATCCGCTATCATGTTACCTGTAGACTTTGCTACACTACCTGATACCTATGGTGGCATACTACTCATGCACATGTACACCTTGCATCACATACACTCTGCTTTGCATTGCTTATATGCTATCTATACACAATACAGTAGCATGTTCATATGGCATATACCCACCTGCATGTTCATTACTATCACATCACCACTAGCATGAACACTCGTCACCACTAGATAACATTATATATTATATAACCTGGATACAATTAGAAACATGACATAATGATAACCGTTAGGTAGTGATGATAGTAAAAGATAACATGTCTGTATATTTCTACCGCTTACATGTTTATATATTTCTACTGCTTCATATATGCTTATGATATAATATCACTTGTACCACATCATGTAGTATCTATTAGTATCGTGCTTGTATTACTATATATATATATATTTACTGCCTCCTTCATTTTACCACTCACTAGGTCGCTTTCTGACGACCCTGGGTTTGCATGCCCAGATTTGGAGATCCGCGTACCGTAGTATCCGAGAGTACCTTGGAGCCACATCGGAGCTTCCCCATCGGGACTATTTCTAGGTATCTTGGTGCTTTATTTCTGTTATCTTATTTGTCTCTATTTTTCATATCTGTTATGATCGCTGACCTCTTTCTGCAGGTATTATTGTACTTCTTTCATGCTGGACCTCATGTCTATATGGAGGTTATGTACTGTACTGAGGCTTAACGTACGCGTGAGCGTGTTTTCACCTCGCGTATGTACGTCGCCATAACGTCTCCGTATCTTTAGGATCGGGGCGTTACAGGGGTTGTCCAGCAGAGGCTAGAATATATAATCCACAAGAAAAGAAATTAGACTCAAGGATAATATCTGGGTATTTCATTGGTTATCCAGATAAGTCTAAGGGGTACAAATTTTATTGTCCTAACCATAGTACAAGAATTGTTGAAACTGGTAATGCCAGATTCCTTGAGAATGGCGAAATTAGTGGGAGTGATGAACCAAAAAAGGTGGATCTTGAGGTGGTAAGGGTAAATATCCCAATACCCTTTCCTTCAAGAGAAATTGTTGTCCCTCAGCTTGATCATCAAGCTGAGATACCAGAACAACATAATGATATTGGTTCACCACTTCATGAGGATATCGCCATTGAAAATATTGTAGAACCACCACAACCGGCAGCTTTGAGAAGATCTCAAAGGGAAAGAAGATCTGCCATTTCAGATGATTATGTGGTATATCTACAGGAATCTGATTTTGATATTGGGATTAATAAAGATCCAGTTTCATTTTCACAAGCCATAGAATGCAATGATTCTAGTAAATGGGTTGATGCTATGAATGAAGAGTTGAAATCTATGGACCAAAACAAAGTCTGGGATCTCGTCGAATTGCCTAATAACTGTAAGAAAGTCGGGTGTAAATGGGTCTTTAAGACCAAGCGCGACTCCAAAGGCAATATCGAACGATATAAGGCCAGACTTGTGGCTAAAGGTTTCACTCAGAAATAAGGCATTGATTATAGAGAAACCTTCTCTCCAGTATCAAAGAAGGACTCTTTTAGAATCATTATGGCCCTTGTAGCTCATTATGATTTGGAGTTACATCAAATGGATGTGAAAACAGCTTTTCTGAATGGAGATTTGGATGAGGAAATTTACATGGAGCAACCTGAAGGGTTCGCAAAGAAAGGAAAAGAACACTTGGCTTGCAAATTAAAGAAATCCATATACGGACTTAAACAAGCTTCCAGGCAATGGTATATAAAGTTTAATGATACCATTACCTCTTTCGGATTTACAGAAAACACTGTTGATCAGTGTATATATCTGAAGATCAGTGGGAGCAAGTTTTTCTTTCTGGTTCTGTATGTGGATGATATTTTGTTAGCCAGTAGTGATATTGGTTTACTGTATGAAACTAAAAGCTATCTTACCAAGAATTTTTAGATGGTTGATATGGGTGAGGCAACTTATGTTATTGGCATAGAGATCTTCAGGGATAGATCTCGAGGATTGCTAGGACTGTCTCAGAAAGGTTATATCAATCGAGTCTTGGAAAGATTTCATATGGAATTATGTTCAGTCAGTTGTGCACCCATTCAGAAGGGTGACAAATTAAGTGGGAGCCAGTGTCCTAGAAATGACTTAGAAAAGGGTCAAATGCAGAAAGTTCCGTATGCGTCAGCTGTTGGGAGCATGATGTATGCACATACTTGTACCAGGCCAGATATAAGTTTTGCTGTTGGGATGTTAGGAAGATACCAGAGCAATCCAGGAATGGAGCACTGGAAATTGGCAAAGAAAGTAATGCGGTATCTTCATGGAACGAAGGACCATATGCTCACATATAGGAGATCAGATCAGTTGGAAGTGATCGGCTATTCGGACTCAGATTTTGCTGGTTGCCCAGATAGCAGGAAGTCTACTTCAGGCTTCATATTCATGCTAGCAGGTGGGGCAATCTCGTGGAAGAGTGTAAAGTAGTCTATCACTGCTTCATCCACGACGGAGGCTGAGTTCATAGCATGTTTTGAGGCCACGAATCATGCATTATGGTTACGGAATTTTATCTCAGCACTTGGTGTAGTTGATTCTATTGCCAGGCCGATGAAGATATTTTGTGATAATACAGCAGCCGTTTTCTTCTCTAAGAATGGAAAGTACTCTAGTGGTTCCAGACACATGGAACTTAAGTACTTGGTGGTTAGAGAAAGAGTTCAGAAACAAAGGGTGTTAATTGAAAGTATAAGTACCACTTTAATGGTTG
This sequence comes from Agave tequilana, assembly GCA_038442645.1. NCBI lineage: Eukaryota > Viridiplantae > Streptophyta > Magnoliopsida > Asparagales > Asparagaceae > Agave > Agave tequilana. Next base: position 99,947 of record JAVJIF010010066.1, read on the forward strand.
CTGATCCAATGACCAAGGGATTGCCTCCAAAGACATTCAAAGAACATGTTGTTAGAATGGGTCTTTGGAGCAATCTGTAAATGTATGTTTTGGTACTTGTATAATTGACAATATTGCGCAATAAAAGTTTGTTTCTGTATTTCCTGTTATCCAATTAGGTGTGCACATATTATGTATGGATGTTTGTTAAACAGGAAATGTCTTAACAAGACAATTACATGGGTCATTTTGGTTATGGACTCAATTAGTAAGGGTTATCAATGTTGTGGTACATAGAAGGGAGTATGACATAGAAGTTGTATAACCGCTATGACTCGCATTGGTGGTCCAAGCTAATTGCTGTATTACAGTATTTCATGATTTGAGCTTATCAGTTGTTGTTTTTTAAATTCGTGATCACGTGTCAAAGTTTTTCAGTATGGAATCCAATGGAGTCAAAATATTTGAAAATGATCTTTTCTTTTATTTGTTTTCTAAAGTTTTTACATAATCGGCTAGTGGTCCAAGTGGGAGAATGTTAATCTCACATTAAATATAAGTGGCCCACTACCCTATTTAATTGGATTCCTAATTAAAGTAAACTGATATTATGTATGCCCATATTAAAGTTACATTTGTATAATGTTTTAATAATCATGTGGGTATAAAGTAACCATGATGGGTGGTTTTATCAAACATGATTACTTGCAAATGAGACCCACTTCTCTCCTCCTGTGAATGAAATCAAATTCCCTCCCTTGTTTTGAGGACTCCATCACTTTTGAGAATTAGGGTTTGTGATAAGAGAAGGAGACAGAGAGAAGAAGGTCATTGCAGATTAAAGTTAATTGCAGGATTAAAGAGAAGGATTAAGGTCTTCATCCATCTACCTTCCTCAATTCATCAATGGCTTCAGGTATGGTGAATTTAGTGTATTGTTTAATTATGTGTATTCAATTCTTGAGATGTTTTGATTCTAGATCCATGCTAATTTAATCCGCATGATAGTTTTAATTTCTAACATGCCCCTCGTCTAACAAGTTCAGCATCGTTTATCAGATTCTTGTAAGATCCTGTGATCAATCTTGATCCCTGTTGAACTGGGTAACAATTATGGTTGCTGAGTACAAGATTCTTGTGCTGATCTCGTGATTTGATGAAAGATTGATCACAGTTGAAACTGACATCATCAAGCCCATGTGTGATCGTTCCAAAGATACTTACTCAGCAATGCAAAGCATCAGTTGGACCAATATCCAGCATCTGCTCCTTTGACCCGAAGCTTAAATCTGCATGTCAGATCCCGGCACCAGATTTGGCCAACACTACAGTTGGAGGAGAAGAAGCGGGATGAGCTCTGCCTACTGTTATGAGTGTTGGGCCATGAGCCACATCCCCACACGCGCACACACGTACCGAACCGAACCGGGCCGGGTTCGGGTGGCGCGCGCCTATGACCTGCGGATACGAATGCAGTTCGATTCAAGGAGCTCTTGAATATGAAACTTTTTTTTTTGATTTTATCTATTTAAATTTTATTTTTAATTCCGTTTTAATTTTTTCGAGATTTTCTGTTCGGTTTGACCCATTCTTCGGATCTGCTCACAAACTGCATGATCGTGTGCAGATTTGGAGCGGAATTGTTACAATTGCTGAACTCTGAGAATTTATAGGCCTCCGCGCTGGGTGCATCCACTGCTCAAAAAGTTGAAAACTTTATTAGGTTAAGCAAAAGAACCAAACAACACAAACGGCCAGAATGTTGAAGATCATTAACCGGGTCTTTAAACTGCAAGATTACTGGGTTTTGAGGCTACCAACCAATCATAACTGAATAGTTCGTCTATTAGCCATCAGAGAAATACAATGAATAATATTAGGCCAAAGCACAGACAAAAAAAGATGCTAAAAAAACAAAACTATTAACATTTATATAACAGCATATACAGTAGGATAGTACGCATGTTATGGGCTAATCATTAGCAAATGAGCATGGAATGATTCTAGAGAACAGCAATGAACTAGAATAAAGAAACTAATCAGCCCAGCTGCTGTGCAAATAATGACAAGCCCAACAAACTGACACTAAAAAACCTAAACTGACAAGGGTAACAAGAGTCTGTTTGTCTTTTAATAAAAAAAGGGGTTGCGTAATAATGATGTGGCGATTCATAACCAAGTTTTCTTCAGAGTACAATGCCTCTAGGCCACTTGCGTCCTCAATGAGGACACTTCAAATAAGCAGAGGAGGCCTCAAGATCTTCTTGTTAGATCCTAGGATCAATCTGATAATTAATCAATATTACCGATCTAATTGGTCAGGTCAGTGAATATCAGGTGGGAGGTTTTCCGTTCAATAGAACGTTCCTTAATTACAGAACCACCTTTCAATTACCTTCCTTGGTTAAATACCAATTAGACTGGTATGAGTCAGTCTCAATATACTGAATATCAGTATAACCTCTGTATAAAGAAAATTAATTCACTTATACAGTACTTGGAGTGAGGTACGCTTATAGCGAATCTTCTTAAGAGAATTACGTCCCCCGCTACGGTACTAACGGTTGCTGGACGCTGGTCTCCTAAGATACAACACTCCTTCATGGTATTTGAATAGCACTACCAAATCACCGTACCGTCGAACCGTAGTTAACCAGTACCTACACAGGATTATCAAAGCAACATGACCAAGACAAATTTCAGGGAGAATATTTGTCTTTACTTTGAAGGAATACTATTGTAGAGAAAGGAGGAAAGTAGAAGAATATTCTTCTTTGGAAGTCACAGATTCAGATAACAATTCTATTAAAGAATCTGTTGAATTTTCTGAGCCTTCTTTCAGAACGAATTTCAGAATTTGTTAGAAGTCGCTTCGAAATCTGAGTTGCAGAATTCTCACTTCCTATTGGAAGTCACTTCGAACTTGAGTTGCAGAGATCTCACTTTAGAATGCAGAAGGAGAAACTCGATTTCCTTTCTGTATTGCTTATTGATTTCTGTGTTTTTGTTTTTATTATTTGAGAGAAACGGAACGCTATTTATAGCGCTCCAGGAGGGGTAAACGGTCCGAACCCAACCGTTGAACCCAACCGAACGGTTGCAACGGTTCGTTTCAGACAGCAACCGCCCAACTGGTCACGGCGGTTTTCTGACAACCGTTGCGCTGGTTCGGGTTCGGATCCGGATGGCGGAGCAGGTATGATCCGCGGTAACCCATACCCGTGAGACCCTGCTCAAAAGAACCGGACCGGGTAGGGCACCCGAACTCGAGCCCGGCCTGGCGCCGGCGGCGCGCGCGCGGGCATGGTTTCCCCCTAATCGCGCGTGAAAACTCTAAGTACCTAAAGGGCACACGCTTTGTTCCCAATTTTCTCTATTTAAACACTTCAAACTTTCATCCCATGACCAATGTGGGACTAAAAGTTTTTAGCTACCTTTAGTCCCCTTTTGGCTTTGAATTAGGCAAACTTTAGACTTGAATATCTTATTCATTCGAAGTCGGAATTGAACATGTGAATATCCACGTTCATCCCCAATGGAAGGAGAACACACTCCAACCATTATCCAATTGATTCTATCAACGGATCTCGCCGTAATTCAACTCAAAGATTCGCATTTATTCTTCATATTTCCCAACAATCCCTCACAATGAATGGAGATTCAAGGAATTGACACACAAGAGACTGACTCTATTGTGAAAGGTACTTTAGAAAAGAAACTGCATCAGGATAGGTGAACTAGGTCTTGAACCTTCCATAACAAAACTTTATCGGACTTACTGACTAATCAGTGAACTAAGTCTTGAACTGTTAACCATTAGTGTAAGCCAAGTCAACAAGTTTCACATAGTAACTTTTCAAATCAACTTTGGTTCTCGGTTGTGTCCATTTTGGCTCTGGACATTCTTAGTTTTAGAGAATATCTTTAAAGAATAACAGCCTCCATAGAAATTCTCAAAGAGCCGACCCAACTCTATACTCACATAGGTGATCGTCCTATTAAGAGTAGTCTACTCTACTCCACTTGTTTAGTAACAAGATATAGGCATCATTAAAAGCGTTAAGCTTATCCTTAATCTACTTGTAGAAAGCACTTGTATGCACCTTAGGAATGGATTGGAGTCAAGCTCCTAAGTGCTTACTTGCTGAGTCAATCATAACTAGCTTTTTCTCTTGAACTTAGTCTGTGGGATCTCCAGTCGCTAAGTGAGATTTTCATTAAGCTGACTCGGTAAGGTTAGGCTTTTAGACCCATTCCCCTCGATGCGTAGTTTATACGCTCTCCACTTAAACTTTTGGTAAGCGGATCCGCTAAATTATCTTTTGACGAGGCAAAGTCAATAGAGATAATTCCATTTGAGAGCAACTGCTTAATGGTATTATGTCTACGACGAATATGTCTAGACTTACCGTTGTATATAAAATTTTGTGCCCCTAGATATAGCTGTTTGATTGTCGCAGTGTATGCATATAGCGGGCACTGGCTTTTGCCATAATGTTATATCTTTCAAAAATTGTCGAAGCCATTCTGCTTCTTCTCCGGCCTTATCTAAGGCTATGAATTCTGATTCCATAGTGGAATGGGCAATACATGTTTGTTTGGAAGATTTTCAAGATATCACTGCTCCTCCTAGAGTAAATACGTATCCGCTAGTTGATTTTGATTCCTCAAAATTTGCAATCCAATTAGCATCACTGTATCCTTCAAGTACATGTGGATATTGTCCATATCTCAAGGCATATTCCTTGATATGTGATCGTAACCCAATACTCGTAGTAGAGCAGTCCAATGATCATCACTAGGATTGCTATTGTATCTGCTTAACTTGCTTACAATGTAAGCAATATCGGGTCTAGTGCAATTCATAAATATAATAGACTTCTGATAATCTGAGAATACTCCAACTGACATACTCCAGTTCCTGTATTCTTACGAAGGTGGATGTGTGGGAGAAAATGATTTGTATTCTCTTTTATCCCATGATCCTTTAATCTTTCTATCATCTTATCCACGTAGTGAGATTGAGATAGACATATTCCATCTGGTATTCTTGTAATTTTAATTCTTAAATTACATCAGCAACTCCCAGATCCTTCATGTCAAAACTGTTGGATAACATTCTTTTAGTGGACTTAATAATTTCAATATTAGTCCCAAGTATCAACATGTCGTCTACATAAAGACAAACAATGATACACGCATTTCCAACTGTTTTAGTATAAACACACTTATCGCATTCATTGATAGTGAATCCATCTTTGATTATGACACTATCAAATTTCTCATGTCATTGTTTTGGAGCCTGCTTTAGGCCGTGTAAGGATTTTACCAAGTTACACACTTTGTGTTCTTAGCCCTTGACTATAAATCCTTCAGGCTGCTCCATATATATTTCTTCATTTAATTCACTGTTTAAGAATGCAGTCTTGATATCCATTTGATGGATATCTAAGTTATGCAATACTACAATTGCAATCAATATCCGAATGGAGGTTATTCTTATTACTAGTGAATAAGTATCGAAGTAGTCAAGTCCTTCCTTTTGTCGATAGCCCTTGGTTACTAATCTATCCTTGTACTTATCGATAGATCAATCGAGTTTTAATTTTCTTTTGAAAATTTACTTGCACCCAATTGGTTTACTGCTAGGAGGCAAGTTTGTCAATTCTCAAGTATGATTACTTAGTATGATTCTATTTCACTATTTATAGCTTCTTTTCACATTTGTGCTTCTGGGGTAGACATAACCTCTTTAAATATTTGAGGCTCGCTTTCAATAGCATATGTTATGAAATCTGGACCAAAAGATTTTGAGATTATAGATCTCTGACTTCTTCTTTGTTCAATTAACAATTGGTTTCTCGAGGCTTTCGTCACTGAATGTCATCTCATGTGTTCTTTTCCCAGAAGTCTTATCTGTTTCCCGTTTGTATGGACAGATGTCTTCAAAGAACACATCTCTAGATTCGATAATCATGTTTACATGAATATATGGTATTTCTGATTTATGAACCAGAAATCTGTAGGCACTACTATTCAAGGCATAGCCTATGAATATGCAGTTCATAGTTCTTGCTCTCAACTTAGTCTTTTTAGGTAATGGTGCTAGTACCTTTGCAAGACACCCCCACATTTTGAGGTAATAGTAGGAAGGTGTCCTTCTATGCCATAACTCAAATGGTATAACACCAAGTTTCTTATGGGGTACTCTGTTTAGAATATAATTTGCAGTTAATAGAGCCCCCCCACAAGTTCTGCGGAGCTTCAGAACTTACGAGCATGGAATTGACCATCTCCTTCAAAGTTCTGTTCTTCCGTTCAACAATTTCATTTTGCTGAGGAGTATATGGTGCTGTAGTTTGATGGATTATACCAAATTTAGCACATAACTCACTAAAATTATTTGATTCATATTCTCCGCCTCGATCGAATTTTAGAATCTTGATATTTTTGTTGAGTTGATTCTCAACTTCGGTTTTATATGTTATAAACATATTCATTGCCTCATCCTTATTGTTTAAAAGATACACATAACAGTATCTTGTACAGTCATCAATAAAAGTAATAAAATACTTTTTTTCCGCCTCTAGTTGGCATAAACTTCTAGTCACACAGATCGCTATGAATTAACCCTAAAGGTTCTGTATTTCGATCAATTGAGTGAAATGAATTTTTCGCGAACTTGGCTTCAACACAAATCTCACACTTGCGAATTTTTTTCAAGTTGAGTTTAGGAATATATCCTAAATTAGACAAGTTTTTTAACGACTTATAATTTACATGCCCTAATCTAGCATGCCATAAAATAGGAGACTCAAGCAAATAAACAGAAGATTTTTCTTTATTTATAAGCTTAAGGTACAAATACACAGACTTTTTATCCACCACTGCAACATTGTCTTTAAAAAGATCATCAACAAGATTCTTGTTCTGTTTAAGACGGCTGCAACATTCATTCGCCTTATACCCCTCTTTGTTGCAGATGTAGCAAGTTCCCTTGAAGCGTATGTTCTTAGCTTCTTGGACCTTATCTTTGTACCCTTGGGCAGTCTTATTCCGCTTTAAACCTTTGAAAGTAGACACTTTCCCCTTTGAGTCTTCGATCACATTGGTCTTGACTTCATAAGAGTTCTTACTGCTCCTTTTCTCGGACTTTCGGTTGTCCTCCTCAATTTGAAGCCTCACAATGAGATCTTCCAAGTTCAGCTCCTTACGCTTGTGCTTCAGGTAGTTCTTGAAATCTCTCCGTGCAGGTGGGAGTTTCTCTACAATAGTAGCAACCTGAAAATTTTCAGGTAGATTCATACCTTCGACCTCTATCTCGTGCAAGATAAGTTAGAACTCTTGCACCTGACTGATTACAGTCTTGTTGTCCACCATTTTGTACTCCAGAAATCGTCCTATGACGAACTTCTTGATATCAGCATTCTCAGTCTTGTACTTCTTATCAAGACTGGCTCATAACTTCTTTGTCGTTGTGATAGGACTGTAGACATTGTAAAGAGAGTCATCCAGTCCATTCAAAATATAGTTTCGGTAAAGGAAGTCACCTTGAGTCCATGCATCGACAGCAAGGACTGAGTCCCGATCAGTTCCGGGTTCTGGTGGATCCTCTTGCAAGAATTTGGCCAGATGCAGAGTGGTCAAGTAGAAGAGCATCTTCTGTTGCCACCTCTTGAATTCTGTGCCATCAAATTTTTTTGGCTTCTCCGGCTTCGGGTTAGGAAGTGGAGCAGGCATCAAAGTTTGATCTGCATGTTTGGTGCCTTACTTGAACTGTCTTGATTAGTTTCAGACATTTTCTACAAGTTCAAGCAGAACAGAATTAAGAAACTTCAAAGTAATTGTCTTAAGAATGTTAGATCCTAGGATCAATCTGACAACTAATCAATATCACCGATCTAATTGGCCAGGTCAGTGAATATCAGGTGGAGGTTTTCCGTGCAATAGAACGTTCCTTAATTACAGAACCACCTTCAACTACCTTCCTTGGTTAAACACCAATTAGACTGGTATGAGTCAGTCTCAATATACTGAATATCAGTATAGCCCATGTATAAAGAAAATTAATTCACTTATACAGTACTTGGAGTGTGGTACGCTTATAGCGAATCTCCTTAAGACAATTACGTTCCCCGCTACGGTGCTAACGGGTTGCTGGACGCTGGTCTCCCAAGATACAACACTCCTTCACGGTATTTGATAGCACTACCAAATCACCGTGCGGTCGAACTGTAGTTAACCAGTACCTTCACAGGATTATCAAAGCAGCAGGACCAAGATAAATTTCAGGGAGAATATTTGTCTTTATTTTGGACGAACACCCATTGTAGAGAAAGGAGGAAGGTAGAAGAATATTCTTCTTTGGAAGTCACAGATTCAGATAACAATTCTATTAAAGAATCTGTTAAATTTTCTGAGCCTTCTTTCAGAAGGAATTTCAGAATTTGTTGGAAGTCGCTTCGGAATTCGAGTTGCAGAATTCCCACTTCCTGTTGGAAGTCAGTTCGAACTTGAGTTGCAGAGATCTCACTTCCGAATGCAGAAGAAGGAACTCGATTTTCTTTTTTGTATTGCTTATTGATTTCTGTGTTTTTGTTTTTTTTTATTTGAGAGAAACGGAGCGCTCTGGGAGGAGTAAAACGCTCTGAACCCAACCGAACGGTTGCAACGGTTCGGTCTGAACTGTTGCAACCGCCCAACTGTTCGCTAATTCGGGTTCGGATCCGGATAGCGGAGCGGGTATGATCCGTGGTAACCCATACCCGTGAGACCTGGTTCAAAAAGAACCGGACCGGGTAGGGAACCCGAACCAGAGCCCGGCCCCGTCCGCCGGCAGCGGCGGCGCGCGGTGTGGGCATGGTTTCCCCCTAATCGTGCGCAAAAACTCCAAATACCCAAGGGGCACACCCTTTGTTCCCAATTCTCTCTATTTAAACACTTCAAACTTTCATCCCATAGTCAATGTGGGATTAAATGCTTTTAGCTACCTTTAGTCCCCTTTTGGCCTTGAATTAAACAAACTTTAGATTTGAATATCTCATTCATTCGAAGTCGGAATTGAACACGTGAATATATCACGTTCATCCCCAATGGAAGGAGAACACACTCCAACCATTATCCAATTGATTCTATCAACGCATCTCGCCATAATTCAGCTCAAAGATTCACATTTATTCTTCATATTTCCCAACACTTCTAACTTCTTTGAAGAGTTAGAAACAAAAAGGGAAAAAAAAAAAAAAAAAAAAAAACTGTAGCACACACAAACAGAGAGTTGGGAAGCAAACAAGCAAAAACTACAGCAACACATGCAATTCGAGTTCTCAGGTAGAACAACTTGCCAGTAACTGTGTCTTAAAAATATTTTTAACAAAAGGTTTAATCAGTGGTAAGAACACATAACATATGAAATCAATGGGTTCAAAACCAAAGGAATATGCAGTAAACAGTCCAACAGCTTCAATGATAGTTAATAGAATAATAGGCAATGGGTTAGATACACGTACCACATCAACGCGAGCAAATCAATATATTGTCATTAATTTCATGTAAGATTCATAAATTTTGGCACCTGCTGGAGATATATGATGTTAGTAATAAATTCATCAAAAAATCACTAAGCAACCATACAAAAGGAACTAGAGCTCTTCTCATACAACTCACGGGATCAACCATGATCACACAACCATACAGAAAAAATTTTCTGCTGTTGGTGTTGCTTTATCCAATAAGATCTCCTGGAAACTCAGCATGGAATTCTGATTATGTGAGTAATGCTGCTGCATGGAACACTGACAAGCAAAAGTCTCATATTGTTTTAGTCTGATCAAATTAAAACAAGCAGGATCTCTTACTACAGTGCATACATGCTGAGGTGAAAGTAGATGAGGAGGGTTTAATGTTGAGATTCTGCTGCCAAGGGTACAAACTTGTTCCGGAGATTGGACAGTACTGGGTGCAGCACAAGAAAGTTCTGCATCACTAGAGGAATCAATATGCACAGAGTTACTACCGGAGGCATCAGCGAAACTGGTTCGAGTGGGTCTAATTTCATCATTCTTTAGTCTGTATCCTTCGCATTCCACCATCACAACCAGAAACCCTTTCAGAATATAGAGAAGATTGTAATGTGTTCAGCGACTATAATAGTTAGTGTTCCCACCTAAATTATCGGTCCTCTCATCCTAATAGTTTATATTTTGTAAAAGTTTCAAGCTTCAGGTATATCATATATGACCCCCTGATGCAAGGGGCACAAACCTAAAGTTGCTCTGGTTGTATTTGTAAGATCATTTCCAACAACTTAACAGGCTGCATCCAAATATAGAGAATTATTGGTAAATAGTATTGAATATTGGCAAATTCTGGGTATATCCTCACACCAGATTGATCTCCGGTCTCGGATCACCAGTGAAAGTTGGTTGACAATAAAATGAAATAGATTGGAAACAAAATGGCGAATTGCACAAGTGATATCTTGCTCTAATGAGCTATATATTCATCCTACATATAAAGACCTGTCTATACACAGTTTAAGATAAGAACAGGGAACATACCAATGAAATGAACTGAACAGCAAATAGGTCTGCATGGTGCTGGGGAAAACAATACTGGAACTTGTGGAAGAAGAGACTACAAGCGAAAGATGCTTATATTGATATAATTAACAACAGAAGACTCACTGGAGAGGGAAGTTGTGCAATAGGTATGCTGCCTTCTTCTCCAAAGATCAGCTCTGCCCCAACCCAACCTTATGGTCATCAGGCTTCTCAGATTCAAACAAGATTAGTTTACAAGAATAAAAAAGAGCAAGCGGACAACTATTCCCTGTAAAGGAAAAGAAATTATGAGGAAAATCAAATATAGTCAGTATAAATTGGTCCCTACCAATAGGAACAACTTACCTCCGAGAACATATCTCACAGGCACAACTGTCATTATACGGCTCTTGCAGATGTTTCTGTTTCCCCAATCAGAAACTTTGAAGTACATGTCTTACCCATCACAGGGGCAGACATTCTTCAAAGCCCTCTGGTGTTAAAAGGCTGGTCATGCGTGCCAAGGGAAATGGCAAATTGGTTTACTTGTGAGACTTTCACCAGCTCTCTTTTTTCCATTGCTCAGCTCATGCCTACAAAGAACAATACTAAAGAATCAGTCTCACAGAACCGAGATAAACAGAGATGGCAGACTAGTACACAGCAAAGGCATGTCTTGACAGTCTGCAACATTTCTCAATTGCCTTCATAATAAAAGAATGGAAAATAACAAAATGAAATGCATATACCTTGTGGCTACCGTAATAATTTTTGACAGCCTCTCGAGAGTAGAAGGATCATCATTACATCCAGATAGAGGCTGCACAAGCCTGGTCCCTATCAAGGATCTGTTTGAACATAATTGAGAACTGCTGTCACCAAGGGGCCGTTTGTTTTGCCGTAAAAGACGTAAAAACTGTAATTCGTAAATGACTTACAATTCAATTACAACTACGGTGTTTGTTTGGACCGTAATTTATAAAAGACTTACGCAACTCAACTACCCCTCACTTGCAACCCAATTACTACTCACTTACAGCTCAGTTACAGTTAATTTGGTGGTCATATAAATTTGTATTATTTTTTATGTTAATATTAATTTTTTTAATATTTAGCATTTTTAATATTTATTTACAATATTAAACTTTTTAAATCACCAAATAGTTATTTTTGTTGTCAACTTTTTCACTTACGACTTACACATTACGACAACCAAACACCGTAAAATACAATACTATGGATTCTTGAGTTTTTCTCTCTTTTAATACTTACCCTCCAGAATATTGGGAATGAAAATATCCAAAATTTCTAATGAAATTTCTTTGAGTCTAGTTCATAGCATTGAAAGAATGCTACATAAATTGAATTTTATAACTCTAAACCAATTTCTACACCCTATAATTCTTCGATTACTTTGAAGAAGAATACGGGTAAGCCTGTGTCTCAGCTGAAATACTCTCAATTAGATTCATTTCTCTATATTTCCAACAGGATTAGGCCTAACATCTCTTATGCAGTTGACAGATTAAGTAGATACATCAGTAACCCCAATAGATAACATTAGACTACACTAGAGAGAGTTTTCAGATATCTTAAAGGTACAATTGGTTTATTGTCTGTCTTACACAATATCCTGATGTTATGGAAGGTTATAGTGATGCCAACTGGGTCACTGATTCCAACAGTGTTAAGTCTACTATATGTATGCATGTTTGGTGTTGTTGTATCTTGAAAATCTTGCAAATAAACAGTGATTGCCAGGAGCACCATAGAGTCCCGAGCTCATTGCTCTGGACACAACTTACTCTGAAGCTGATTGGTTAAAGGATCTTTTATTCGATTTCTCTATCATACCTAAAACTGACTCAAGATCCACCATTGAGATTTTAAAAAAAGATAATGTCAATAAGAAGATGATAGACACATTCAAATCAAACTTAAGTCTGTTCAGCGCCTATTGGGCAAAATTGTGCATCTGGACTTTGTAAAGTCCGAGAAGAATGTTGCTGACCCATTGACCAGGGGTCTTTATAGGAGTGTGGTCCTAAAATCATCGAGAGAGATAGAGTTAAGCCCATAGTAGAGGTTACCGACAGCGAGAACCTAACCTACTTGACTGGGAGTTGATTCTATAAAAGAGGTTTAATGTAGTAGAAACAGTTAGACTGGTGATACTCGTGTGGAGCATCGACTTGGATATGTTTTTATCATATATGTAGTATTGTAGCTAATGCCCCTTTTCTATGATGACGATGCTCTTATAATGCAGCTAGGTAAGGATGAGTTTAACTCTTAATAAGTCTAATACATGTAGTGTGGAGGCTATACCATCTAGCTATAGTAACCTTGGAGAACTTAACTACGTGAGAGGAACCGTGATGGCCGCGGTTGGGGGGGTAGGGCTGACCCTAAAAACTCTCATGAGTCGGTTATTGTGAGCATGGCCTTTAACGCTCAACCCGCTCACTCAATAGATGGAGACTTATTGTGTATGTCTTTCATTAATATCTGATTAAAGAGGCTTAATTTAAGGCGTGTTCCATTATGTCTCTCAGGTGCCGATGAAATTCATTAAGGGTAAATTTAAGGCCGCAAGTTATGGACCCCGATTCCACAGTATGATATTGCCTGATTTCATTCGTGTTTTATGATCTGATAGTTTGTTTGTTATTTATTATTGATTTGTTTTATCTTCCCCTCAAACTCAAGTTTTGGGGTGACTGTCGGACATGTTTTGAATTTGGAGGGAAATCTTGAGTTTCCCTTTTATTTGGCTTTGATTTTACTCCCACATTAGATATGAGATGGGAGATTGGGTAGTATATACTAACCCCTTTTATGCTTATTGTTATGAGTGTTGGGTCATGAGTCACATCCCCACATGCGCACACACGCCGAACCGAATCGGACCTAATTCGGGTGGCGCACACCCACGACCTGCGGATACGAATGCAGTTCGATTCAGGGGGCTCTCGAACCTGAAACTTTTTTTATTTTATCCATTTAAATTTTATTTAAAATTCCGTTTTGATTTTTTCGAGATTTTTTGTTCGGTTTGACCTATTCTTCGGATCTGCTCGCAAACTGCATGATCATGTGAAGATTTGGAGTAGGACTGCTACAACTGATGAACTCCAAGAATTTATAAATATTTTTTTCTCGCAGTTCAATCAGTTACTTGAGAAAACAGCTACAACATTCTGTCTCTGTCCTTCACATTTCTTTATTACAAAATTATGGTTTAGTTTTTGGTGATTTCTCCGAGGATTTCTTTTATATATGGGCAACGAATTTCCACCTGAGCAGAGGCCTATCTCATCATCCTGAGCTGGGTGCTGGTGAACTACCAGGGGAGCTTTTATCGCTAGGAGAGGAGGTCGCTTTAAGGTCCGGACGAGGAACCGGCCATCTATCTTATAGGGCAGTGCTTCGCAGGAACCGGCCATTCTCTTTTATCCCATGATCCTTTAATCTTTCTATCATCTTATCCACGTAGTGAGATTGAGATAGACATATTCCATCTGGTATTCTTGTAATTTTAATTCTTAAATTACATCAGCAACTCCCAGATCCTTCATGTCAAAACTGTTGGATAACATTCTTTTAGTGGACTTAATAATTTCAATATTAGTCCCAAGTATCAACATGTCGTCTACATAAAGACAAACAATGATACACGCATTTCCAACTGTTTTAGTATAAACACACTTATCGCATTCATTGATAGTGAATCCATCTTTGATTATGACACTATCAAATTTCTCATGTCATTGTTTTGGAGCCTGCTTTAGGCCGTGTAAGGATTTTACCAAGTTACACACTTTGTGTTCTTAGCCCTTGACTATAAATCCTTCAGGCTGCTCCATATATATTTCTTCATTTAATTCACTGTTTAAGAATGCAGTCTTGATATCCATTTGATGGATATCTAAGTTATGCAATACTACAATTGCAATCAATATCCGAATGGAGGTTATTCTTATTACTAGTGAATAAGTATCGAAGTAGTCAAGTCCTTCCTTTTGTCGATAGCCCTTGGTTACTAATCTATCCTTGTACTTATCGATAGATCAATCGAGTTTTAATTTTCTTTTGAAAATTTACTTGCACCCCATTGGTTTACTGCTAGGAGGCAAGTTTGTCAATTCTCAAGTATGATTACTTAGTATGATTCTATTTCACTATTTATAGCTTCTTTTCACATTTGTGCTTCTGGGGTAGACATAACCTCTTTAAATATTTGAGGCTCGCTTTCAATAGCATATGTTATGAAATCTGGACCAAAAGATTTTGAGATTATAGATCTCTGACTTCTTCTTTGTTCAATTAACAATTGGTTTCTCGAGGCTTTCGTCACTGAATGTCATCTCATGTGTTCTTTCCCAGAAGTCTTATCTGTTTCCCGTTTGTATGGACAGATGTCTTCAAAGAACACATCTCTAGATTCGATAATCATGTTTACATGAATATATGGTATTTCTGATTTATGAACCAGAAATCTGTAGGCACTACTATTCAAGGCATAGCCTATGAATATGCAGTTCATAGTTCTTGCTCTCAACTTAGTCTTTTTAGGTAATGGTGCTAGTACCTTTGCAAGACACCCCCACATTTTGAGGTAATAGTAGGAAGGTGTCCTTCTATGCCATAACTCAAATGGTATAACACCAAGTTTCTTATGGGGTACTCTGTTTAGAATATAATTTGCAGTTAATAGAGCCCCCCCCAAGTTCTGCGGAGCTTCAGAACTTACGAGCATGGAATTGACCATCTCCTTCAAAGTTCTGTTCTTCCGTTCAACAATTTCATTTTGCTGAGGAGTATATGGTGCTGTAGTTTGATGGATTATACCAAATTTAGCACATAACTCACTAAAATTATTTGATTCATATTCTCCGCCTCGATCGAATTTTAGAATCTTGATATTTTTGTTGAGTTGATTCTCAACTTCGTTTTATATGTTATAAACATATTCATTGCCTCATCCTTATTGTTTAAAAGATACACATAACAGTATCTTGTACAGTCATCAATAAAAGTAATAAAATACTTTTCCGCCTCTAGTTGGCATAAACTTCTAGTCACACAGATCGCTATGAATTAACCCTAAAGGTTCTGTATTTCGATCAATTGAGTGAAATGAATTTTTCGCGAACTTGGCTTCAACACAAATCTCACACTTGCGAATTTTTTTCAAGTTGAGTTTAGGAATATATCCTAAATTAGACAAGTTTTTTAACGACTTATAATTTACATGCCCTAATCTAGCATGCCATAAAATAGGAGACTCAAGCAAATAAACAGAAGATTTTTCTTTATTTATAAGCTTAAGGTACAAATACACAGACTTTTTATCCACCACTGCAACATTGTCTTTAAAAAGACCATCAACAAGATTCTTGTTCTGTTTAAGACGGCTGCAACATTCATTCGCCTTATACCCCTCTTTGTTGCAGATGTAGTAAGTTCCCTTGAAGCGTATGTTCTTAGCTTCTTGGACCTTATCTTTGTACCCTTGGGCAGTCTTATTCCGCTTTAAAACCTTTGAAAGTAGACACTTTCCCCTTTGAGTCTTCGATCACATTGGTCTTGACTTCATAAGAGTTCTTACTGCTCCTTTTCTCGGACTTTCGGTTGTCCTCCTCAATTTGAAGCCTCACAATGAGATCTTCCAAGTTCAGCTCCTTACGCTTGTGCTTCAGGTAGTTCTTGAAATCTCTCCGTGCAGGTGGGAGTTTCTCTACAATAGTAGCAACCTGAAAATTTTCAGGTAGATTCATACCTTCGACCTCTATCTCGTGCAAGATAAGTTAGAACTCTTGCACCTGACTGATTACAGTCTTGTTGTCCACCATTTTGTACTCCAGAAATCGTCCTATGACGAACTTCTTGATATCAGCATTCTCAGTCTTGTACTTCTTATCAAGACTGGCTCATAACTTCTTTGTCGTTGTGATAGGACTGTAGACATTGTAAAGAGAGTCATCCAGTCCATTCAAAATATAGTTTCGGTAAAGGAAGTCACCTTGAGTCCATGCATCGACAGCAAGGACTGAGTCCCGATCAGTTCCGGGTTCTGGTGGATCCTCTTGCAAGAATTTGGCCAGATGCAGAGTGGTCAAGTAGAAGAGCATCTTCTGTTGCCACCTCTTGAATTCTGTGCCATCAAATTTTTTTGGCTTCTCCGGCTTCGGGTTAGGAAGTGGAGCAGGCATCAAAGTTTGGATCTGCATGTTTGGTGCCTTACTTGAACTGTCTTGATTAGTTTCAGACATTTTCTACAAGTTCAAGCAGAACAGAATTAAGAAACTTCAAAGTAATTGTCTTAAGAATGTTAGATCCTAGGATCAATCTGACAACTAATCAATATCACCGATCTAATTGGCCAGGTCAGTGAATATCAGGTGGAGGTTTTCCGTGCAATAGAACGTTCCTTAATTACAGAACCACCTTCAACTACCTTCCTTGGTTAAACACCAATTAGACTGGTATGAGTCAGTCTCAATATACTGAATATCAGTATAGCCCATGTATAAAGAAAATTAATTCACTTATACAGTACTTGGAGTGTGGTACGCTTATAGCGAATCTCCTTAAGACAATTACGTTCCCCGCTACGGTGCTAACGGGTTGCTGGACGCTGGTCTCCCAAGATACAACACTCCTTCACGGTATTTGATAGCACTACCAAATCACCGTGCGGTCGAACTGTAGTTAACCAGTACCTTCACAGGATTATCAAAGCAGCAGGACCAAGATAAATTTCAGGGAGAATATTTGTCTTTATTTTGGACGAACACCCATTGTAGAGAAAGGAGGAAGGTAGAAGAATATTCTTCTTTGGAAGTCACAGATTCAGATAACAATTCTATTAAAGAATCTGTTAAATTTTCTGAGCCTTCTTTCAGAAGGAATTTCAGAATTTGTTGGAAGTCGCTTCGGAATTCGAGTTGCAGAATTCCCACTTCCTGTTGGAAGTCAGTTCGAACTTGAGTTGCAGAGATCTCACTTCCGAATGCAGAAGAAGGAACTCGATTTTCTTTTTTGTATTGCTTATTGATTTCTGTGTTTTTGTTTTTTTTTTATTTGAGAGAAACGGAGCGCTCTGGGAGGAGTAAAACGCTCTGAACCCAACCGAACGGTTGCAACGGTTCGGTCTGAACTGTTGCAACCGCCCAACTGTTCGCTAATTCGGGTTCGGATCCGGATAGCGGAGCGGGTATGATCCGTGGTAACCCATACCCGTGAGACCTGGTTCAAAAAGAACCGGACCGGGTAGGGAACCCGAACCAGAGCCCGGCCCCGTCCGCCGGCAGCGGCGGCGCGCGGTGTGGGCATGGTTTCCCCCTAATCGTGCGCAAAAACTCCAAATACCCAAGGGGCACACCCTTTGTTCCCAATTCTCTCTATTTAAACACTTCAAACTTTCATCCCATAGTCAATGTGGGATTAAATGCTTTTAGCTACCTTTAGTCCCCTTTTGGCCTTGAATTAAACAAACTTTAGATTTGAATATCTCATTCATTCGAAGTCGGAATTGAACACGTGAATATATCACGTTCATCCCCAATGGAAGGAGAACACACTCCAACCATTATCCAATTGATTCTATCAACGCATCTCGCCATAATTCAGCTCAAAGATTCACATTTATTCTTCATATTTCCAACACTTCTAACTTCTTTGAAGAGTTAGAAACAAAAAAGGGAAAAAAAAAAAAAAAAAAAACTGTAGCACACACAAACAGAGAGTTGGGAAGCAAACAAGCAAAAACTACAGCAACACATGCAATTCGAGTTCTCAGGTAGAACAACTTGCCAGTAACTGTGTCTTAAAAATATTTTTAACAAAAGGTTTAATCAGTGGTAAGAACACATAACATATGAAATCAATGGGTTCAAAACCAAAAGGAATATGCAGTAACAGTCCAACAGCTTCAATGATAGTTAATAGAATAATAGGCAATGGGTTAGATACACGTACCACATCAACGCGAGCAAATCAATATATTGTCATTAATTTCATGTAAGATTCATAAATTTTGGCACCTGCTGGAGATATATGATGTTAGTAATAAATTCATCAAAAAATCACTAAGCAACCATACAAAAGGAACTAGAGCTCTTCTCATACAACTCACGGGATCAACCATGATCACACAACCATACAGAAAAAATTTTCTGCTGTTGGTGTTGCTTTATCCAATAAGATCTCCTGGAAACTCAGCATGGAATTCTGATTATGTGAGTAATGCTGCTGCATGGAACACTGACAAGCAAAAGTCTCATATTGTTTTAGTCTGATCAAATTAAAACAAGCAGGATCTCTTACTACAGTGCATACATGCT
Organism: Agave tequilana; assembly: GCA_038442645.1. Lineage (NCBI taxonomy): Eukaryota > Viridiplantae > Streptophyta > Magnoliopsida > Asparagales > Asparagaceae > Agave > Agave tequilana. The sequence goes on from JAVJIF010010066.1 coordinate 118,815, forward strand.
GAGGTGAAAGTAGATGAGGAGGGTTTAATGTTGAGATTCTGCTGCCAAGGGTACAAACTTGTTCCGGAGATTGGACAGTACTGGGTGCAGCACAAGAAAGTTCTGCATCACTAGAGGAATCAATATGCACAGAGTTACTACCGGAGGCATCAGCGAAACTGGTTCGAGTGGGTCTAATTTCATCATTCTTTAGTCTGTATCCTTCGCATTCCACCATCACAACCAGAAACCCTTTCAGAATATAGAGAAGATTGTAATGTGTTCAGCGACTATAATAGTTAGTGTTCCCACCTAAATTATCGGTCCTCTCATCCTAATAGTTTATATTTTGTAAAAGTTTCAAGCTTCAGGTATATCATATATGACCCCCTGATGCAAGGGGCACAAACCTAAAGTTGCTCTGGTTGTATTTGTAAGATCATTTCCAACAACTTAACAGGCTGCATCCAAATATAGAGAATTATTGGTAAATAGTATTGAATATTGGCAAATTCTGGGTATATCCTCACACCAGATTGATCTCCGGTCTCGGATCACCAGTGAAAGTTGGTTGACAATAAAATGAAATAGATTGGAAACAAAATGGCGAATTGCACAAGTGATATCTTGCTCTAATGAGCTATATATTCATCCTACATATAAAGACCTGTCTATACACAGTTTAAGATAAGAACAGGGAACATACCAATGAAATGAACTGAACAGCAAATAGGTCTGCATGGTGCTGGGGAAAACAATACTGGAACTTGTGGAAGAAGAGACTACAAGCGAAAGATGCTTATATTGATATAATTAACAACAGAAGACTCACTGGAGAGGGAAGTTGTGCAATAGGTATGCTGCCTTCTTCTCCAAAGATCAGCTCTGCCCCAACCCAACCTTATGGTCATCAGGCTTCTCAGATTCAAACAAGATTAGTTTACAAGAATAAAAAAGAGCAAGCGGACAACTATTCCCTGTAAAGGAAAAGAAATTATGAGGAAAATCAAATATAGTCAGTATAAATTGGTCCCTACCAATAGGAACAACTTACCTCCGAGAACATATCTCACAGGCACAACTGTCATTATACGGCTCTTGCAGATGTTTCTGTTTCCCCCAATCAGAAACTTTGAAGTACATGTCTTACCCATCACAGGGGCAGACATTCTTCAAAGCCCTCTGGTGTTAAAAGGCTGGTCATGCGTGCCAAGGGGAAATGGCAAATTGGTTTACTTGTGAGACTTTCACCAGCTCTCTTTTTTCCATTGCTCAGCTCATGCCTACAAAGAACAATACTAAAGAATCAGTCTCACAGAACCGAGATAAACAGAGATGGCAGACTAGTACACAGCAAAGGCATGTCTTGACAGTCTGCAACATTTCTCAATTGCCTTCATAATAAAAGAATGGAAAATAACAAAATGAAATGCATATACCTTGTGGCTACCGTAATAATTTTTGACAGCCTCTCGAGAGTAGAAGGATCATCATTACATCCAGATAGAGGCTGCACAAGCCTGGTCCCTATCAAGGATCTGTTTGAACATAATTGAGAACTGCTGTCACCAAGGGGCCGTTTGTTTTGCCGTAAAAGACGTAAAAACTGTAATTCGTAAATGACTTACAATTCAATTACAACTACGGTGTTTGTTTGGACCGTAATTTATAAAAGACTTACGCAACTCAACTACCCCTCACTTGCAACCCAATTACTACTCACTTACAGCTCAGTTACAGTTAATTTGGTGGTCATATAAATTTGTATTATTTTTTATGTTAATATTAATTTTTTTAATATTTAGCATTTTTAATATTTATTTACAATATTAAACTTTTTAAATCACCAAATAGTTATTTTTGTTGTCAACTTTTTCACTTACGACTTACACATTACGACAACCAAACACCGTAAAATACAATACTATGGATTCTTGAGTTTTCTCTCTTTTAATACTTACCCTCCAGAATATTGGGAATGAAAATATCCAAAATTTCTAATGAAATTTCTTTGAGTCTAGTTCATAGCATTGAAAGAATGCTACATAAATTTGAATTTTATAACTCTAAACCAATTTCTACACCCTATAATTCTTCGATTACTTTGAAGAAGAATACGGGTAAGCCTGTGTCTCAGCTGAAATACTCTCAATTAGATTCATTTCTCTATATTTCCAACAGGATTAGGCCTAACATCTCTTATGCAGTTGACAGATTAAGTAGATACATCAGTAACCCCAATAGATAACATTAGACTACACTAGAGAGAGTTTTCAGATATCTTAAAGGTACAATTGGTTTATTGTCTGTCTTACACAATATCCTGATGTTATGGAAGGTTATAGTGATGCCAACTGGGTCACTGATTCCAACAGTGTTAAGTCTACTATATGTATGCATGTTTGGTGTTGTTGTATCTTGAAAATCTTGCAAATAAACAGTGATTGCCAGGAGCACCATAGAGTCCCGAGCTCATTGCTCTGGACACAACTTACTCTGAAGCTGATTGGTTAAAGGATCTTTTATTCGATTTCTCTATCATACCTAAAACTGACTCAAGATCCACCATTGAGATTTTAAAAAAAGATAATGTCAATAAGAAGATGATAGACACATTCAAATCAAACTTAAGTCTGTTCAGCGCCTATTGGGCAAAATTGTGCATCTGGACTTTGTAAAGTCCGAGAAGAATGTTGCTGACCCATTGACCAGGGGTCTTTATAGGAGTGTGGTCCTAAAATCATCGAGAGAGATAGAGTTAAGCCCATAGTAGAGGTTACCGACAGCGAGAACCTAACCTACTTGACTGGGAGTTGATTCTATAAAAGAGGTTTAATGTAGTAGAAACAAGTTAGACTGGTGATACTCGTGTGGAGCATCGACTTGGATATGTTTTTATCATATATGTAGTATTGTAGCTAATGCCCCTTTTCTATGATGACGATGCTCTTATAATGCAGCTAGGTAAGGATGAGTTTAACTCTTAATAAGTCTAATACATGTAGTGTGGAGGCTATACCATCTAGCTATAGTAACCTTGGAGAACTTAACTACGTGAGAGGAACCGTGATGGCCGCGGTTGGGGGGGTAGGGCTGACCCTAAAAACTCTCATGAGTCGGTTATTGTGAGCATGGCCTTTAACGCTCAACCCGCTCACTCAATAGATGGAGACTTATTGTGTATGTCTTTCATTAATATCTGATTAAAGAGGCTTAATTTAAGGCGTGTTCCATTATGTCTCTCAGGTGCCGATGAAATTCATTAAGGGTAAATTTAAGGCCGCAAGTTATGGACCCCGATTCCACAGTATGATATTGCCTGATTTCATTCGTGTTTTATGATCTGATAGTTTTTTTTGTTATTTATTATTGATTTGTTTTATCTTCCCCTCAAACTCAAGTTTTGGGGTGACTGTCGGACATGTTTTGAATTTGGAGGGAAATCTTGAGTTTCCCTTTTATTTGGCTTTGATTTTACTCCCACATTAGATATGAGATGGGAGATTGGGTAGTATATACTAACCCCTTTTATGCTTATTGTTATGAGTGTTGGGTCATGAGTCACATCCCCACATGCGCACACACGCCGAACCGAATCGGACCTAATTCGGGTGGCGCACACCCACGACCTGCGGATACGAATGCAGTTCGATTCAGGGGGCTCTCGAACCTGAAACTTTTTTTTATTTTATCCATTTAAATTTTATTTAAAATTCCGTTTTGATTTTTTCGAGATTTTTTGTTCGGTTTGACCTATTCTTCGGATCTGCTCGCAAACTGCATGATCATGTGAAGATTTGGAGTAGGACTGCTACAACTGCTGAACTCCAAGAATTTATAAATATTTTTTTCTCGCAGTTCAATCAGTTACTTGCGAAAACAGCTACAACATTCTGTCTCTGTCCTTCACATTTCTTTATTACAAAATTATGGTTTAGTTTTTGGTGATTTCTCCGAGGATTTCTTTTATATATGGGCAACGAATTTCCACCTGAGCAGAGGCCTATCTCATCATCCTGAGCTGGGTGCTGGTGAACTACCAGGGGAGCTTTTATCGCTAGGAGAGGAGGTCGCTTTAAGGTCCGGACGAGGAACCGGCCATCTATCTTATAGGGCAGTGCTTCGCATGACTGTCATCTAAGGCCCGTAATTTCTTTTCTTTTTAATTCTTTTATATTACTTGTATGCTTGGGACAAGTATTTACATTGGTTAAAGATTTACAATTTAAATTGTTGCATGTTTAAAAAAAAATTAGAAAATTGTTATATATCCTACAGTTTAAAACTCGAGAAATTATGAAAAGTTAATTTATCAACCTAACAAAACATATCGAGCATGTTGGTTCAAGTATTGTCATATATCTCTGATGAATTGCTCGTAAATCATTTTCTAGCAAAGTAGAAGGAAATTTAGGCTAAGAAATAGTAAAATTTATAAATAGAGGTTATGTAAATTTTATATTTTTTTTGTCGCATGTCATAATTTCCATTTGAGCTAAATATCCACATCCCCCATCCGTAGGGGTGCCATCGGATCGGATACGGATCGGATATTACCTCTACCATATCCATATCCGCACCCAACCTTCGGATACGGATACGGATACGGATATTGGCGGATGTGAAAAAATGATATCCGTATCCGCCAAAATCGGATATCAGATATAAATCGGATATTAGCGGATCGGATGCGGATACTAATCGGATATGTTAAAATAGAGATAGTTAAAGATAATTAAATAGAAATACTTATATTACTTTTTATCTCATCTACTACAATATTAAATGTGATACATACTATGATATTATTGTGTACATATCAATACATTCATCGTATTCATTGTCATTTGACTTCTATAACAATAGATTGCATCTCCTCCGGTGCTAAATGCCGATTCTGATGACATGATTGATGTCGAAATACTCAAAATATCATGTGATGCTCTTGCAAGAATCGAATACTTTTCACTATTACTTTTTCACCAACTCAAAATATCAAAATTTAATATCTTATTCCATTGAAGAATATTCTTCTCCATACCGATATCATTGTGAAGCATGCAACATTCGGATATCGGATCGGATACGAATAAGATATTACTTTTACCATATCCGTATCCGCACCTACCTTTCGGATACGGATACGGATACGAATATTGACGGATGTGAAAAAATGATATCCGTATCCGGATTGGAGGCGGATTCGGATGCGGATATCCGCGGATAATCCGTATCCGGTGGCACCCCTACCCATCCGTCTGACTACTCATCTTAAAACTTTGGCCTCTACAAAATGAGAGTGAAAAAAAAATTCTTTAGTTAAGGGTCTGTTCAGTAAAGGGTGAAAGCGAGGAAGTGGAAATAGTTCCCTTTGAAACATGAGAATTGGTTAGTAAGTTTTTCGGTGTTTGGATGTTATCGGGAAGTGTGATTTTGAGAATGTTATGTCTTTTCCAGCGTTTTGATGGTAATATAAAAGTGAAAGTGTAAAAGTTGACCACAAAGTTGACCGCAAAATAATATTAAAATAAAAATTAATTAAGAAAAATAAAAAAAAGACTGTAATTAGAATGTAAGTGAGATTCACATGATCAAACAATTAAATATTACAACTTATTACAAATGAGATTTACATGACCACAAAATTAACTGTAGCTCTCTTGAAGTAAGGAAATAGTTGTGTAAAAGAGAAAAGAGAAAATAAAAAGGGTTTTCTTATTTTTCTTTTCTGGTATTTGGATAGACAAGAAAGTGAGCAATTATACTTCCCTATTTCCTTACTTCCGCCTACTTTCTTGCAACCAAACACGCCCTATTAATTGCTTAAATAATATCGTATTGGTCACCACGGAGGCAGATCTCAGTGGTAAAAGTAACGAGGTTAGGTTATGGGAAGTCATCAGGATGGAGCCACAAGATTTGCGAAATAATAACAATAGATGGAACAAAAATAATGTAAGAATTATATAAACTTTAATGCGGATAAATTGCCATGGATCTAGAATCAATCATCTCAAGTAATCAAATACATAATTAAATCAATACTAAATCCATACCTGAAGCCATTGAAAGATGGAAGAAGAACGTAGATGGATGAAGATCTGATCTTCTTTTAACCCTGCAAGAACCCTAATGCCGACCCTTCTTCTCTCTGTCTCCTTTTCTTTTCACAACCTGCAATTATGATGGAATTCTCTTTCATACTCATAAAATAATGAGCCTAGGTTATATTCTTATCAGGAGGAGAGATGAGGGTCTAACATTTACCAAAATAACCCTGAGATAAAACCACCCATCATGGTTCCTTTATACCTCATGTTATTATTAACTTATATATAAATGTAACTTTAATATGGGCATCTTTAATATCAGTTAACTTTAATTAGGAATCCAATATTAATTAACCAAGGTTATTGGGCCACCTTAATGTGAGATTAACAAACAAAACATTTTATTATCACCTCCATGTCAAGCAAGACCAGCCTGGGTACCAAAATCATATAATGCATCTCAAATTGGAAAGTTCACGTGCATCAAAATCAAGATAGGAAACATAGTATTCAGCGTATTAGAAAGTTAGACAGAGAAAGCCGGGTTAGGCTCACGTGTGTAAGTGTCACGCATATTATAAGACGGTTAACTCTGCGTTGACACATAGATAAAATGTCGATTTTCAAAGACACAAAACTTTAAATTTTTTAAACTTATTATAATATTATAAAAGAGTGTCAGCGCGGAATTGACCCTCTTATATGTGAACCTCTGCAGAGATGCTAACAGAGCGAAATTGATATTGCTCTCAACATTGCACTCAAACAAGAACCAGTTACAATTCTAAGAAAAACACAGATTAGTTTAAAGTGCAATAAATTCAGCTCTAACTTCTTCACAATAGGACTCTCTTTTGTTGAGGTGGCCAAGACAAGTTCGTTACAATGCCAACTTTTGGATGTAACCATTGCCTCTTCCGTCGCGAAACCTGTGAGCTTGTACGATGTCAAAGAGACTCCGAGTCTTTAATGACATGTCACCGAGAAGGATTCTATCTATGGTACAGATGGGGTCCAGGCCAGTATCATAGAAGAAGGATCATGTTTAGTCTTTCAGATGCATGTCTGTACTTTGTTCATCATAGTGGTCAAATTTGATTCTTGTCGGGTTCACAATACTTGTCTAATGATAGAGACATGAACCGACTCTCAAAAACTCATACTAAACTCTCCATTACATCTTATCTGAAAGCATCCTTTATCCACAGCTCCGTGGTCATACCATCTCCCGAAGGCACTCTGACTCCAACCCAAAGGGTACTGTCACGTGACAGCAATTCGCTCCATTCCAACGACATATCAAGATGGATCCCGTAGATCGCGAAGGCGGTTATGTACCCTTATCTCACCACTCATCTAATACTCTGTAACGACCTTACAGCTCGACAAGCAGTTGGGGATAACGACGGATAACTCTCCAGTGTGTCAGTCCAACTACCTAGAGTCAACACAGGCGATTACAAGGATCAGCAGATTCAAACCAATCAGTTGAGATATGCATCCACCGCTTCAGTCAGGCATAAATTCGCCTTCTTCTTCAAGGAGAAGGGAGATGGCTTCCCTAATTCTCAAAACACATATTACAACTCGCTCTCTGCCAGTCCACAACCATTGCACCAACAGTTTTCTTATGCGCGGTCCTTCATCCCTACCAACTACTGATTCTCACGCTCGAGTGTCTTAGGCAGACATCACACCGGTACTCCTAATATGAAAAGTATCTCTTTTTTCTATGTGCTCTAATATATTCGATCGGGTGCGTCTAATTACTTGTGGCGGAGTTTTGTCCACCACATACATGTTGACCAAAACTGTACAACTTGGCTTTGAATTTCATCTCAAGCCGCCGAGAGTGGTTCGATTCGGTGCTGTCGGTTTTTTAGGCACGGTCGGTTTTTTCGGTTTTTCTCAATTCGTTGCTCACTCCATTTCCGATCATGTTTCTACCGTCCATTGTACATCGCCCTAATCAAACGGCTAGTATTTCACCCCTTCCTCTTTAAAACTAATAGTGAGAAACAGAACCAATAATTCGATCGAGAGAGAGAGAGAGAGAGAGTTCTCCCTGCGCGGTGGGGATAATAACGCCCCCAAAATCCCCAATTTCTTTTATTGATTCCGCTCTTAATTCCTCATTAATCTGTTGAAATCCAGGGTTTCTCTTTTGTGCGAGGCGAAGATCGGATCCGGAGACCGATTCAATTCGAGGAGAAAAGGCGGACAGAGTCGAATCGAAGAAGAAGAGTATCAATCGGTCCTCCTTGTTTGATTCAATATTGTTTGTTCTTGTTAGAGAGAGAGAGAGAGAAAGAGAGGTTTTGTGAGCGATTGTTGATCAATTTTTGTTCTAGGGTTTTCAATTTCAATTTCGTTGTACCAAGTAGAAGTAAATCGAAGTGAATGGATTCTTTTTCTTCTTCTGTTGATTGGAAGTAGTTATTTTCCTTTTTTGGATTTTTTATTTTGTTTATTCGGCTATTATATCTGTAACTGACGATTCTGAATAGATCCCTTGCTAATTTTTTCAAGGGGAAATTTTGTAGGGTTTATTGTTCCTATCTTTAATAATTGGTGTATCCGGGCTCAAATAAAACAATAACATATTGATAAAAAATAAAAAAGATAAAATAAATAGAAAACAGAGAATTAAAACAAAAAATTCGATGGCAAGCCTTGGATTAGTTAAGAAGACTAATGGGCGGCTTGGTGTCACTGAACCAATCTCCCTCGCCGGCCTACCGAGTTCGATGTGACAAAGACCCAGGAACTCGAAAAGGTTAAATTTTTATATTATGTTTTGATGATTATATTGTTTGTATTTCATTCATTTGGAGTTTTTGATTGAGATTAAAGTTTTGTTAACCAGTTTCTTGCTGATGCTGGGTTGTATGAGCGCCAAGAAGAAGCTGTGTCGAGGGAAGAAGTTTTGGGGAGACTGGACCAGGTTGATTTTACTGTTCCATAAGTACTTTTTATTATCTCCGTATTAATTTTCTTTATATGTTGTATTAATTTTATTTCTTTGGCAAATGTTGTAGATTGTGAAGACCTGGGTGAAGAAGGTTAGCAGGCTTAAGGGATTCAATGAGCAGTTTGTGCAAGAAGCTAATGCAAAGATTTTCACTTTCGGGTCTTACCGCTTAGGGTATGGAGATTTTCTCCTAACTTTTGGTACTCTTAATATAATATTTAGCAAGAGAACGGCATGAGGATTGTTACAACGATTTGTTTTGGTATGAGTCAAGATAGCTGTTAAGTACCATGTGTGAAGAATGTTTATTCTGTTTATGTATTGCATATTATCTATATTATTGAAATTGTGAAAGTTATGTGGATGGATAAGTTTCATCAGATGAAAGTGATCGCATAGCTAAAAAAGCACTCATGTAAGGCATTGAAGTGATTTACGAGTAGGGATAGTGTTACAGCTTATTATCTTGTAATGTACTCTATTCCCTGTATTCAAGGTGTTTTATAGGAGGATTTGAGGTTTTTTAAAGTGGGGGATCAACTGAACAAGCAATATTAGTTTTATGCAAATGATAAGTCAATTATGTGCATGATTTTATCTTTATGCGCATAAGAAGATTGAAGGCAAAGAAATGTGCTTATTGAAGAACGATTCTGACCATAAGTTCTATTGTGGATGAGAGCTGAGTAACTAATTTTAAAGCAAACAGGGGTTTCTTACTGGTGGTGGTTATCAAGGTCCTGCAATACTATCCTATTTGGTGATCCTGAGGTTTTGGTGGCAAAGACAGACGCCATAGGCAGCTTTCTTTTTGTGAAATGGTTTTCCTTTAAAGTCACATTAGTTCACAATTTCAGTTCATATTTATTATGAAGATTGTATAAAAGAATAGAAGCTGTTTAAGTACAAGAGTAAAAATGCGCTGAGGAAGCCAAGTTGCTATGTCAGAAGTTTGAAGATGCAAAGTATAAGTGCTATTTTGCAGCCTTCTTAGAGGGCTAAGAGAGAGATGTTGCTGGCGTTCTTGTCTCCTACATCCCAATCACCCCCAACATGAAAACACGAACACGCACAAAAGAAGAAGAAGAAGAAATTTTTTGCTATGAATAGAGATGTGGAAGAGGCATATGATCTGCTTGCTTGTAAGGTTTGGTTTGCTAATTATAGCTTGCTTTGTTCAAATGAAGTAAATAAGAAATTGCGGCATTTTTTTTGGATTTATCAGATTTGGGAATCTATACTGATTAAGGGTTCTTTTTATTAATATGTTATGGTTGAATCCAAGCAACATCTTGTTAGGTAGCTTTCATGAACCTCAAGTATGGGAGTTATTCTTTACAAGGAATAAAACTTATTGATGTTAATGTTGCTAGACTTCAGGAAATTGATATGTTTAATGAACTAAAAATATGTTGTTCAAAAACAATGTTTTGTTGTTTTCCCCCATAAAAAAAGGAGAGAATGAAGTTTGTCAAAATTTTAATTGGCCCTACTTCATATTGGTAGTGCTTTCTTCACTTTATTCAGAGACAAGTTTGCTTGGAAGCCTTTCTTAAACTTTCTTCAGTCTATTCTGTCCTTCGGGTCTGCTAATTTGGAATAGGTACTTTGGGCTCAGGAGCTAGCCTGTTTTGACATATCATTAAAAACTTGATGATTTCTGAAATGTAGAATGATCAGCTTTGTACTAGTTTGTGTTATAATTATTGGATGCTATGTCAAATATTGGGAGCTAGAGTCAACATTAGGGAGATACTGAAATTTGTTATATCTAAAGGATCACCTTAATGTTTGTTGTTAACTTGTTATTATGAGTTTCTCTTTTCCTAGGACACGGAAAGAACAATGAATGAAGGGTGTACTTGAGGATCATTTTGTTGTTACTTGCTAGAACTTGGGAGTTTTCTGGTTTTGGTAATGGTAGATTGATTCGTAGAAGGTTGCATTGCCATAAATTCATATTCTATGATTATACTGATTCCAGATTTTTTTTTTTGGTAGAAATTCCACAAGATGTTCTGTTGGAATAGAATTTTAGATATGACCTCAACCTCCTATTAAAAAATACCAAGGCGTTACCCATTAATTATGAAAATATTGCAGTCTACATGAGGCAAAAATTTTACTGTTTTCTCTTCTCAATTATCATGCCACTTCTCTTTTAAACTGATGGATGAAACAAAATGGCTAAATTATTGTTGTGGATATTTGAAAGTAACGAGCAAGTGCCCAAATCTGAATCGATATTTATTTTACTGATGTATAACCTTAAATTTGGCAAGACATAAGCACACAGAATTGCTCGCCTATTAAATTTGTTTCAAGAGAAACATAGTCATGAGTTTGACTTTGAGAAAGCCTATGGTATTGTTGTAACAGTGGGTTTCTAATGCAAGAGATGACAAGTATAAAGAGAGATTAAACAGGTAGCATTATAAGTTAATAGAAAAAAGGACAGAAGACCAGTATGTAACGTGGTTCGGTCAATGTGACCTACATCCACGGGAGAAGAGAACAAGAGGAATTCACTAATTAAAGGGGAGAATACAAGAGATTACAACTATAATCTCAGTTACCCAAGCCCAATGAAACCCAACTCACTAGAGCTTAACAATAGGAAGATAAATGGCAAGAGAAAGGAGAGGATAATACAAAATTGAATCCGAATATCCAGCAATTTTGCAATCAGAATTAGTTTCCCTGTCAAAACACAGACCAATATTAGTATATCCTTTTAAATATCGCAAAATTCATTCACTGCCTGCCAATGGCCTTTTCCTAGCCTGTCCATATTTTGATTTACGATATTGTCTGCATGTGAAATATCCGGTCGAGTGCACACCATAGCATACATAATGCTTCCAACTGCACTGGCATAGAGAACATGAGACATGTATTTTTCCTCTTCATCAGTTTAAGAGACAAATCTGGTGAAAGTCGAAAATGAGCAGCAAGTGGAGTTTTCACAGGTTTGGCATCAAGCATGCCAAATCTCTCCAACACGTTCTCGATGTATTTTTTCTGAGATAGGAACAATTTTCCTTCTTGCCTATTTTTGTGAATTTCCATTACCAAATTTTTTTTCACTGCTCCCAAATCTTTCATCTCAAACTCTTGTTTGAGTTGAGCTTTCAACTTATCAACTTCAGATATGTCTTTAGCTGCAATCGATATGTCATCAACATATAAAAGCAAATATACAAAAGAACCATCATTAAGCTTCCGATGATAAACACGACTATCATATTTACTCCCAGAGTAACCATGCTCAATTATGAAAGTGTTAAACCTCAAATACCATTGCCTAGGTGACTACTTCAAATCATAAAGAGATTTCTTTAATCTGCACACATGGTCTTCTCTGCCTTCAATAATGAATCCTTCTGGTTAATGCATAAAGATTTGCTCTTCAAGCTCGCCATGAAGAAAGGCTGTTTTCACATGAAGTTGCTCGAGCTCTAGATCGAACCAAAGCAACCATGGCTAGCACCACGCGAAAAGAGGTGTGCTTCATAACTGGAGAGAATACTTCATTGAATTGACACCCTGTGTCTGACTGTAGCCTTTGGCTATCAAGCGTGCTTTGTATCTTACAGACTCAACATCGGGAATTCCTTCTTTCTTCTTAAAGACTCATTTGCAGCCAACAATTTTCTATCCCCTGGGTAACTTCACTAACTCCCATGTTTGGTTCTTGTGAAGAGATTCCGTCTCTTCAGTTATAGCAACAACCCATTCTGCAGCTCATCAGAACTGATAGTCTTATTGTAGGAGGAAGGCTCTGGAATCTTAATAGATTCTGCTACACTTGGAGCATAAGCGATCATATCTGCATAGGCGTATCGCTTAGTGGACGGATCTGCCTTCTTGCTATTCCGGTGGCAATACTGTTTGCAGTATATCATCACTCAAAGTTGAACCTTGAGCATCATCGACTGGTTCAACACGTGTGCTCTTCTGCACTCCTTTTGTAACTTTGCTCTCAAGCTCTACCTGCTTACTTGCTTCCTCTCCTGAACCTGTAATATCAACAGACTCCTTTCTCGGTTGAAACATGTAATTTTCATCAAAAGTAATATCCCTACTAATAACAAATTTAGGTGACTTAGGATTAGGACACACAACCTGTATCCCTTCACCCCAGTAGCATAACCAAGAAATATAGCTTTCTTTGCCCTAGGTTTAAGCTTACCATCATTTACATGAAAATAAGCAAGGCAATCAAATACTCGTAAATGAGAGTAATTAGCAGGGGTACCAGACCATATCTCTTCAGGAGTCGTAAAATCAATAGCTGTAGAGGGAGACTGATTTACCAAATAGCAAGCTGTATTTACTGCCTCGGCCCAAAGCATTTAGACAAACCAGTATTATAGAGCATACACCGAGCTTTCTCCAACAGTGTTTGTACATCCTTTTTACAACTCCATTTTGTTGTGGTATGTACCGAACTGTACGATGCCGCATAATTCCTTCATTTTTACAGAATTGATCAAACTCCATGAAACAGAACTCCATTCCATTGTCGGTCTAAGGCGCTTCACTTTCTTTACTGTTTGTTTTTTTCGATCATAACATTCCACTGCTTGAAAGTGGCAAACACATCGCTCTTATGCTTGAGAGGATATACCCAATTTTTTTGGAATAATCATCAATTAAAGTCAGAAGATAAGCTCCACCTTTCGATGGAACCTGAGAGGAACCCCAAACATCTGAATGGATGTAGTCTAAGGTGTCTTTAGTCCTGTAACACCTGTACCAAAAGAAACTTTGTACTGTTTGGCAAAAACACAATGTTCATAAAAGTCAAGCTTTCCTGTTTTCTGACCACAAAGCAAACCTTGCTTACTCAACACATTTAGTCCTCTCACGCTCATATGCCCTAACCGCATATCCCACAAACGAGTGGTATCTAAATCTGGGTCTTCTGACATTGACACAGCGACATCACTTGTCACCGTGCTATCTTAAAAGATATAAATGGTATTCATCTTCTTTCCTTTCATCACAACAAGAAAGCTTTTGCTAACTATCAAAACTCCACCTTCAGCTGAAAATTTATAGCCGTTGGAGTCAAGGGTGCCCAAAGAAATTAAATTTTTCTTCAAATCTGGCACATGTTGAACCTTACTCAACGTTCTAACAACATACCGTCATGTATCATAATCTTGATTGACCCAATATAATTGTCTTGCAGGGCGTGTTATTTTCCATTAAGATATTACCACCATCAATTGGCTGGTAGGTCACAAATCAGTCCATGTGGGGACATATATGATAAGAACAATCTGAATCAAGAACTCACTCATCTCGTGAATGGGCATCAAAGACGGTAACCGATAGAAGCTCATGTGATGTGGAGGCTTTTTCTGCAACACTAACAACCGAAGATTTCTTATTTTGAGATTTCTTCCTTACATCTTCTTTTTTTTTTCTTTGAGCTTAAAACAATTTTTTTTATAGTGTCCAAACTTATGACAATAGTGACGCTCAATATTTTTTTCTGAACCTAGATTTAGATCTAGATTTTTCTCGAGATTTTTCTCGACCCTTCTTTATAACGAGCATGGACGAACAAGCCTTCAGCTTGATCCTCACTTCCTACAACTGACACTTTTTGTCTTAACTCTTTAAAATATAAGGTTGATTTGACATCTTTTAAAGTGTATCTCTACTATAGAGCATACTGTTAACAAAATTTTCAAAGGGAGGTAATGAGCATAGTAAGATGAGAGCTTGATCTTCATTTATTCTAACATCAATATTTTTTAAATTCATGAGAATTTTATTGAGCTCATCTAAGTGGTCTTTAATTGACGTACCTTCCTTCATGCGAAGGGTGAAGAGGCGCTGCAGCCTGCTTCAAGTAGAGCTTGTTGGTCAGGGACTTTGTCATATACAAGCTCTCTAATTTAAGCCACAAACAGGTGGCGGTATCTTCATCTGTAACCTCCCGCAAAACTTCGTCGGCTAGACAAAGTTGTATGGCATTATGCGCCTTCATCTCGAGTTCTTTCTTTTCGTCCTGGGACATGGATTTCGACAACTTGTCCTTACTGGATAAGACTTTCAACAAGTCTTGTTGCACCAAGAGAGCGCATATTTTGACTCTCCACAAACTGAAGCTATTTCTCCTGTCAAAATTTTCTACTTTGTACTTTGCCAAAGCCATTTCGAAACCCACAAGAAAATAACACTAGTTTTGATACTAGTTTGTTGTAACAGTGGGAATCTAATGCAAGAGATGACAAGTATAAAGAGAGATTAAACAGATAGCAATATAAGCTAATAGAAACAAAAAAAGGACAAAACACCAGTTATTTAACGTGGTTCGGTCAATGTGACCTATATCCACGGGGAGAAGACAATAAGAGGAATCCACTAATCAAAAGAGAGAATACAAGAGATTACAACTCTAATCTCACTCACCCAAGCCCAATGAAACCCAACTCATTAGAGCTTAATAAAAGAAAGATAAATGGTAAGAGAAAGGAGAGGATATATAATATTTAGTAACTCTCTCGTTCTCACTTTCTTGTCTTGAAATCTCAAGCAATGTGATGCCTATTTATAGGCAAAATTTTTGAACCCCTTCATCCCTTCACCCCACACATACATCAAAATTATAGGGTGGCTGAATTGATTTCATTAGGGCGGTTAAGATCTTCATAAGGTGTCTATTGATGACTTTTAGGGTGGCTAGAGATTTCATAGGGTGGCTATTGATGACTTTTAGGGTGGCTAGAGATTTCATTGGGTGGCTAATTGATTTTGAGAAAAGTCTACAAAAATGGCTTGGTTTGTTTATATTCATTAAAGACATATCAACAGGTTCAACACCTGGAACTTAATTTAGAGGCAATCATACATCCTGAAACAAGAACAATGTTCCTGAAAGCCTAGTGTAAATTTGGGCATCTTAATCATCTATGGAAATTTTGTTTATAATTGTTTTACCATTAAGAAATTAACTTTCATTGGCATATTTGCTAATATGTGTTGCTCTCTTTTGTCTATAGGTACATGGCCCTGGTGCAGATATAGATACATTATGTGTGGGGCCTAGACATGCAACTAGAGAAGTAAGGCCAACTGTTGCCGAAGCTCAGAGTTGTCTTCCCCCCACATTAAATATCATTAGTAGCTTATATGAATCTGTTGAACCTCATTGCAGGAAGATTTTTTTTACAGAACTTCATAATATGTTGGCTGAGATGCCAGAAGTTACTGAATTGCATCCTGTTCCTGATGCCCATGTACCTGTTATGAAATTCAAGTTCAGCGGGAGTTTCTATAGATCTCCTTTATGCAAAGCTTGCACTGTGGGTGATTCCTGAAGTAAGTTTGCTGTTACTTTCCGCATCTATTTGCGCTGCATATTTGGGATGTTACTTTTGTAGTCCAAAGACTCTTTACTGCACATGTGGCTACCTTGGGCAGTCATTGGCTTGTTGGCTTATTTCCATAAATGAGTTTATGTGCCTGTCTCTTTTAGTAGAGAGTTACTATTGCCCTATGAGAAATAAATTTCTCTAATGCTAGTAATATTTGCAGTGAGTTTTGAATCATTAGTCTATTATGAGATAGCATTGGGCACGACAGCTTTCTCAATCTCAAGCAGCTGTAGCTAGCCCGCTGATTAGAGTAATTTTTGCATGTTGCTCAAACTTTTGAGATGCGACAAGCTAGTTCAACCACAAAGTTCATATGATAATTTAAGTTTTGATTGTTTTGGATATATTGTTGATTATATTGTGCAGAATAAATTATTTCTACACAATATGGGAGGTCCCAGGTTGAAGGACCGGCTATGGCCTTTATTCACAAATCAAATCAAATGAAAAAATAAATAATATGTGCAGTTCTAAATTTACCAGTGGCTGTTAAGCTGAAGTATTAAGTTCAGTCATCATGTAATTGTTGAGCTGTTGTGGAGATCTTCCTAGAGTTGCAGAATAATTATTTCTGCAGTGCTGGATTAATTAATTAGGTGTTCTTATTCTTATAGTTGCTTTTGACTTATTGTTCTTTTTTTTCATTTGAATTGTAGTTCACATTGAGCCTTTATGCTCTAATTTGTTGTTTTGTTTCAGGACTTGGATGTCTCACAGGACTCTATATTACAGAATGCCGATGACCAGTCAGTTCGGAGCCTGAACGGGTGCAGAGTTACTGACCAAATTTTACGTTTGGTGCAAATATTCAGGTATGTGCTGCCCCTTGCAGATGTTCATGTGTAAGCATGTGGACCTGTGGCACTTACGGGGTCTGCCTGAGTGTGGATAGCATAGATGCCAAGTGTTATGCCTGATTAATTCTGTTTTATTTGATCCAGACTTTTCGTACAACATTGAGATGCATGAGGCTTTGGGCAAAGCGTCGTGGTGTTTACTCAAATGTATGGATAACTGTGTTGTGCTTGGTCTTATGGAATAACTGTATCACTCAGATAATGTGTCATAAATTTTCTTTTGCTACTATCAGGTTTCAGGTTTTCTTGGTGGTATAAATTGGGCTTTGCTTGTTGCCCGCATATGTCAGCTGTACCCTAATGCTTTGCCCAGCATGTTGGTATCTCGTTTTTTCCGGGTTTACACCCAGTGGCGCTGGCCAAATCCTGTGATGCTATGTGATATTGAAGAGGGAACGCTTGGCCTTCAAGTTTGGGACCCTAGAAGAAATTTTAAAGACAGAAGCCATCTGATGCCTATTATCACACCTGCTTATCCTTGTATGAATTCTAGCTACAATGTCTCAGCAAGTACACTGCGTGTTATGACTGAAGAGTTCCAGCGGGGAAGTGACATATGTGAGGTATGACGCTTGTGCTATGCAGTATTTGGATATTTGTTGATAATATGGTGTATGTATATAGTTCTTGCCATGGAGATAGCCATATCTTTTCCTGTACCTGAAACTAGGGGCCTAATGAGCATTATCGTGGTTGTACATCTCTCATATTGGTACATTTATGTGTGTTTTTGTATATGTGTATATACTATATTGATGTGAGGATTTGTTTGAAAGGGATCATCATGGAATACATATAAGCATTTGAGAATAAAATGCTTGTTATATATTAACCTAGTTGTCCATTTTATAAGGGTAATATATTCATTTTCCTATCTCTGTCATGGAAAATTCATACACAAGGTCTAGAATGCTTTTCTTCATGGATCTCTTGAGAATAGCATATAACGGAAATGATTGAGCAAAGTGAGCTCTTACATTGTACCTATTTCAAGTATGTATGTGGTATGAATGGTGAGATGAAACAGATACACTAAGTTAATCCTGTTGTATTCCAAGGTCCAAAAACTGAGTGCTGGCCCTATCTTGCGGGTTCTTCTGCAGTTTAAGTTCTATTACACATGATTTGAATGTATTTCTTTTCCTGTAAATTCAAGTTGTAAGGACTGGTATTATAGTCTGCATTCACTATTCATAATATATTTGTTCTTTATTGGTATCTGTTTTGCTGTTTGTTTTTTTTCCTCTGGCTAATATTTATTCTTGTTCTTGCAAGCCTGCCTGATACTTTCCTTTTTTTCAGCTAATGGAAGCAAATAAAGCTGATTGGAATGTTCTTTTCGAGCCCTACCCCTTCTTTGATGCCTACAAGCATTATCTGGAGATTGACATTACTGCAGAAAATGAAGATGACCTAAGAAAATGGAAAGGTTGGGTTGAATCACGACTCCGCTTTCTCACGTTGAAGGTAAATAGTGGCTGCCCTCTTTCCCTGAAGGGGATTGATTATGTTTGTGCTGATCAGATTTGTTGTTCCAAACCAGATTGAGAGACACACATTTGGCATGCTTCAGTGCCATCCTCATCCTGGAGATTTTTCAGACAAGACCAGGTCATTCCATCACTGTATTTCATGGGTCTGCAAAGGAAACAAGGGGTGTCTGCACATGAAGGTGAACAATTTGACATAAGGGTGACAGTTGAAGAATTCAAGCACAGTGTTGCCATGTACACGCTGTGGAAACCTGGGATGGAAATCCAAGTTTCTCATAAAGCGTAGAAATGTTCCTCTCTTGTTTTTCCTGGTGGCGTTAGGCCTTCTCGTCCTGCCAGAGGAGAAGGTCACAGCATCATAAAAGCTAAGGTCTCCAGTTTGACTGAGTCTTCTAAACCCTTGGAAACTTTGAGTGGGCATGGGGATAAATCTGGTGACATGGCTGATGTCCCTGGCAGTAGGAACAAATTTGATGCAGTTACAGCTGGTGTGGATCAATTTGTTGAGGGCTCAAGTATGTTTACACCCTCACTGAGCCCTTCTAATACTTCTAGTATATCAGGAAGACTTGACACCAAACTATATGATGGCCTTGATAGCAATGGTACTGTAGATATGGACACTGAAACAAGAAAGAGGAAACATGTTGAAAATGCTATGGCAAGCAACTCGGCTGATGCAAAGCGGCCGGTTTTCCATTCAGTAAAATCTCCACAAACTGTAACCGCAATATTTTCAGGGCCTGGTGCTACTGAGGGATCTGGGTCAAGTTTGTGTGCTAGAGAAGCTGAGGCGCTTGCAATTAAGAATCTAACCAGCAGTTCATCTCCCAACCTTGCGGCCCTTCCTGCAGAAGAGCTTGAAGACTGCGATTTGCAGGGGAATGTTAAGGATTTTTGAGTTGCTGCAAATAGCTGCCCGGTTGCAAAGGATGTCACAGTGCAAGCTGGGAGCACAAGTTCCACGCATAACATGAATGGAGGCCTAGAAGAACTTGAGGTTTTGACTTCTGGTCTTCTCATTATTAATGCTGTCATGAATTCAACTTCGTCTCTCTTCATTTTCTTTTCTCTGAAGATAGTTTCCAATAGCAACGTTTTACATTCTAACTTTTCCGTATTACAACTAAGAAGATTTTTTGGTTAATAATCTGATTGACATTTAACTAACTATTTAAATTTCTTTCTGGTAAAAGCCTGTAGAGCTTGCTCCGGTTATTGGTGGACCCTTAGCATCAGCATCCAATGCTCAAAAGAAGCCTCTTATCAGGTAATGAACCAATAAAACTCGAGTGATTCTTGCACCATGCTTTCAATCTTCTTCTTCAATTGTCAGTTTTGGGTCGTTGCGATATTTCTTTGCGTGTTTGCTGCTTTTAGCCGTCTTGTTCGTTGCTAATCTTCACATCCATCAGAGGTTCTTCTCTCTAATGTCTTCTTGATTGGTTTCCACAGGTTAAGATTGTCTTCAGTGGCGAAAACAA